>JANBPY010000255.1:0-12899 GCA_027577015.1 Dispira parvispora
CCGTTGTTCACTTTACAAATAAATAAAAATATAACCAATCTTACATAGGATATCATCCCGAAAACCCTATAGAACTATCATTATTTCAAGAAAAAAATCATAAAGCCCACCGGGATATATATAAAAAAAACAATACTACTACTACAATTCCTGCGATGATAAAGTATTCGAGTCACTCTGGCCACTTTCACGGGTCGAAAAGAAGTCGTCGTCATCATTTTCATCCTCTTCACTACTACTGACCAAAAGTTCGGCACTGGTATCACTCTCATACCCATCTGCGGGTTCCTCCACAACCTGCAGCGTCTCACCTGGTTGGAGGTCGTGGACATACTTGGTCGGGTCCGCCTGTACCATGTTCATAAAGAGCGCCAAGGCCGCCTGGAGATAGCCCGGTTCTTTTGTAAATACTACCGGGGCATCCGCCAGCGCATCTAAAGTACGCTCCATTTGTAACATGAGCAAACTACGGGATGCATTATCGATACGGGCCACTAGCCTTTCGGCCGCTGGGACCAGTTCGGTTTCGTTGACCATACTCACCGGACCGTACCGGAATGGCGGCAGGGGTCCATGACTACGATTGACCAGAATGGTGGAGAGACGTTCCAAACGGTAACATATTTGTTCCAGATGCCAGAGGCCTTCCCGAGTAATAAAACTATGACTGACCGTGGTCATAGACTGCACAGCCGGTGAGCCCGCAATTTGGTAGTTTGATAAGCTGCGGTTACGCGAAATCGGTAAATAGGGAATGCTGCTCAAACTGGACCGTTTGCCGTCCGAGTCGATCGCTGCCCCAGGTGGCCTGACAATGATGCGTGGACCCATTGAAGGTGAAGCTCGCGTCAAGTCCGCACGCTCTGTAAGGCGACGTGGCTCGCTATCCAACCGGGTCCGCACAGCAGGTCCCGCCGCTTCCGGAGGTGACAAAGTACTAGTCTCTCCACCCTGCACCGGTGCCAAATTCGGTGTCGAAAGTGGTGGCACCACACCCTCACCGGTCACCGACGGGGGTGTAATCGAAGCAGCAGGGACACCATCTGGAAGGGGTGCCTGATTAGCGACTTCTGCTTTAAGCCGTTCGAATTCCAACCGCCCCGATAAATCCTTTGGGTAGGCCGACGCCAAAGATTCAGGAGTTTCCAATCCTTTGAGCCGTCGTTCCCCAATATGCACAATACTCAATCCCAATTTCTTCAACGCTTGAATATCCTTACTCAGCTGCTCCAAACTGATGGATGAACCGTTATGCGCCGCGGTGGCCACCAATGCCGCAATCGAAGTGGCGGAAGCTGCCGACGACGAATGACTACCCTGTTCATTGCCACTGGGTTTGGGAGTGGCAATAAAATTGACGTCGGAATCCAGCATTTCCTTGATGGCCATGATTTCATTAACCACATCTTGACTCACAAAAATTTGCCCACCATCCGCAGCACTACATATCCGGGCCGAACGGTTCACCATGGGTCCGAAATAGTCCATTCGACGGGTAATGGGATCTTCTTCACAAACAGGACTACCCCAGTGAATGCCCATTCGCACCCACAAGCCCCGGTAAATAAGTTGGTTAGGATCAGTGGGGGAATAAATTTCCCGGCCGTCGTGACAATCCAGGATTTCCTGGGGCCAGTCGGCTTGCAACAGCTGGAGTTGTACCGCCAGAGCCCAATGCAGCGCTGCCGCTACGGTGGGGAACGACACCATAAAGGCGTCTCCTTCCGTTTTCACTTCGTAGCCCCCAATGGTCCGCAGCAATCGCCGCATAATAACGTTGTGCACCCAAATGGCCGACCGCATCGCCACGGGCATGGTTTCCCACAAAAAGGTAGAGTTTTTGATATCCGTAAAGACCAATGCGACTTCCCCAGTGGGGGGCTCCACTTCCCGATCTAGCCGGGCCAGGGTAGAATCTGCGGGTAATTCATCTTTGGCCCCACGTCGCATGCGAGCCAAGGGTAAATCGTCCTTGTAGTCACCCAGCGAAAATTTACCCCAATTGGCCGGCAGGGCCTTGGACCGCAAGTGACGGTTTCGTAAGTTTGAGTTTCGTCCAAACAATTCCCGGAGTCCGAGTACCATCACCATTAAGGACTTGTCAGCCCCGTACGATATAGCGTAATCTCGAAGTTTCTGAGCGGCCAAGTTGGCATCGTGTCGTTCGATACGGCGGGCTACATCCACCGCGGTTTGATAGGACAAATGTTCCCATAACCCACGACTGGCAATGATGATGAACTCGTCCTCTTCGGACACCTCCATCTGTTCGATACTAGGGTTAGCGTTTACAAACGGCAGAAGATGGAAATAGCCAAAAGATCGGGTAACTTCCAATTCCCCCTGTACCAACCCCTGCTGGGAAATATAGCCTCCGATGGACCGAATCCGCCGCACTTCGCTGGGGTTCGCCGGGGTGTGTTTGGTAGCTAGCAATTTGGCCGCCCCGTTGCGCGACACCACCGCCAGAATGTTACCTACATTGGCGATGTAGACCGTGGTGTTGACAAAATAGGCCACCAGCGCTCCCGCTCCTAGCCGATGGTCACTGTCGATGTTGAGACCGCCCAGTTGTTTGTTTAGAGTAAGAAACGTCCGTCTTAGGGCGGACACGGGCGTTTCCTGGGGTCCCAGCTTATCCACTTCGGTTTTGAGTACTTCAGTTAAACCTTCGTTCATGTAGGAAAACAACTTGGAACCCCCGGCAGATCCGCTGGTCCGCGAATCAAACAACCCAAATAAACACTCGTCCACCGCTCCCCGAAAACGGGGCACAACGCAATCCCACAACGTCAAATTTTCCTCAGGGCCTAATTTATCCGCCATTCCGTAATGAATCGAATCCACCATAGATGCCGACGTACGAATACGCCTAGAGGGAGTTTGATCGGGGGGACTGACCATCATGGTAATATCCATTAAACCCAACACCCGCAGATTGGTCAGGGCGGTAAACCCCGCCAGATCTCGGTTATGCATAGCGGTTACTTCATTGTGGCTACGATTGATTTCTAGCCGCTTATTGTTGGACAAGTTGAGGTACCGCAAATCCAAATTCCAATTCCAATTCCAATCGTACGTCCAGTTGGATATATTATACCGGAGCATATTGCTACCGGCGTCCAAAATGGCCAATTTGCTAATTTTACCCAATTCCGCCGGTAGCGTTTGCAGCTTGTTGGCGTTGACGTGTAATACCCGTAGGGAACGCAGTCGATCCATATCTTCACCCGGCAAGGTAGAAATTTGGGTACCCGATAAATACAGCTCGGTAAGATTCCCATTATTGCAGAAGGCACCTGGGGGTACTTCATAAATCTGTTCATTAAAGGACAAGTTCAATATACGCAGGCCGCCCAAATACGCCAGAACATTAAATACTTCCTCGGTTAAATAGTTACCCCCCATGCGTAAATCCAGCAAGGTACCACTCAACGGAGGCTCCATGGCACCGTGGTCGTTGGACACCCCGCCGTTATTTTCCTGGCCCGCCTCCTGGGCCTCCTTCATTGCGGCTTGTAAATCCTCCTCGTGTAAAAAGGTACTCTTGGACCGGGACTGCGTTCTAGCAGTCCGATCCAATTGTCGACCCGTAGATTTAGACGACTGGATAGTCTCGTCCAAGGAATGTTTACGGTAACCGTATAAACTGGCCTCGTCGGTCTTGCCGGTAGCGGCGGTAGAAGCCGACAAACTACGTTCAGCCTGGGAAGGGTGGGGAAAGGCTTCCAACAAATTTGAACTCACGTTCAGTATTTTCAGCTTGGGAGCCAACCATATTTCCGGAAAGAGGGACTTGATGTCATTGCTGTGTACGTCCAAAATTTCCAAATTGGGCAACAGGGCCAAGTCAGTCGGCAACGTTTTCAGTTTGTTGTTGGTGGACGATAAATAACGCAGCCGTTGGAGTTGCCCCACGGACCGCGGCAAGGTAGTAAGGTGATTATTATCAATCTCCACTCGTTCTAAAGCCGGTAAATAAGTAAAGAGCTCGGCGGGTAATTCGGATAGTTGACAATGGGAAAGTTTCAAATGGGTCAAAGAATGTGCGGCGTCTCTTAATGAAAAACTGGTGAGATAACTCTTACCCAAGGAAAGGTCCTTTAAAGCCTGGAAATCGCCGTGTAGAGTCGATAGGGAATTATGGTCACAAAACAATTTACGCAAATGGGGTAATTGCGACAAAACGGACACGTCCTGAATCGTATTCCGCCGAAGGTCCAATGAGCCCAACTGAGTGAGGTTTTGGAAAGTTTGGGGAAGAGCCCCCGTCAATCGATTGCATAACAAGGACAAAATTTTCAACTTGGTAAGCTGCCCAATGGAATCCGGAATGTGGGCAATGAAATTGAACGACAGGTCCAGTTCTACCAAGGTACGAATTTCGCACACGGCGGTTGGGAAATCGTTGAAATTGTTATTGGACAAGGTCAAACGGCGGAGGTTACGAAACTGGGTGAATTCCGGGGCGAGACTTTCCAACCGATTGTTTCGGACCAGCAGGTCTTGCAAGTTCCGCAGGTCTTCTAAATGGGCATTGTTCAAGTTACGTAATTCATTCCCGGACAGGTCCAGCAATAGTAAATTTTGTAAAAAGCGTACCCCCATGGGTACCCTCCGATACTGACAGGTGGCCAAACGTAATTCCCGCAAGTTGGTACAAAGCTGGGCGAAATCCGAGGGAAAGTCCACCTTGAGATTTTTGGACAAGTTCAAATACAAAATTTTAGCGGGTTCGTAATATAATGACACGGGTATCGTTTGTAACCGGAAACCACGTAAATCGATATGCTTGGGAGAACTAACCGCCTGGTCAATATTGGCCGACATACTCGGTAAAGCGGCCTCAATCAATGTGAATTGGCATAGATAGGTATTGTCCTCCCGCATGTGTGCCGAGAGGTTATCTTCACGGGTGTAACCCATTTGTTCCAAATAAGTACGCATCAGCCACACAGGTTTTTCATTAGCCCCCACGGTGCGTTCAAGGGAATTGGCCTTTTTGACGTAAAGACAATACTTGGACGTGTCCTCCATGTAAAACTTTTTGGCGGCCATTCGGATAAGCTCGGTCGACGTGGAATTGAGTCGACAGGCCACGGTACAAAACGTGGAATCAGGGCGGTATATTCGCAGATAATAGGTCATACCATCATTTTCTATATTGTCGTCTTCCTCGGAGGGAACTTGGTCACGCTGTTTATCCGTGGGACCATTCACCGAATCGGGTAGAACCGCCCAGGAATCTGGAGGGGCCCACGCTTCAGGCGAGCCTTCCAAGAGATCCGCTTGGGTGCCCACCCGCCCAAGGTTGGCCATCGGGTGAAACGGATCCATGGGCTGATCTTTCCGCGGTGGATATCCCATAGTGTCTGGTGGATAAGCCGTCGAAGCCGAGGGATGAGAGACGGAACCCGGAGGAACCAGTTGGTCACCGTGCCCCAATGGTGTAGCCATAGGATGGGTAACACCTGGACCTACACCATTGGCGCCAGGCAAAACATGGGGCCGCTGTGATGATGGTGGTGGCGGTGGTTGGCCAAAGGCCAAGTCCTCCGATGGATTAGGAGGATGGGAACCCCGTCGACTTTGCGATGGCGCTATACTAGCCCCGTCCCCGCGTAAAGAGGCGGCCTGTTCCATATTAACGATGCCTTCCATATCGTTTACATTGGTATCCAGGTGAAGATCGTACCCACCCGAGTCAAGCGACTTGTCATGATGTGGCCGTGTAATGGATGATACGAAATGACCCAAGCCCCAAGCAGCGGTACCTCCGTCGCTACCACTACGTTGTTCACGGTAACCTGGCGTACCAGGCGGTGGGCCTGCCCCTTCTGCTTCACGTTCCTTGTAGCGATGCTTCTTGCGTTTGAATAGATTAAAACCCTTCTTCTTTTCCTTGGTGGGCGAATGCGGTGCCGTTGAGGCCATACGGGGACGTGGTGAATAAACTTGTAAATGACCACTGTTTACAGAGTAGTTGGCTAGGGATTGGGAGGTTGGTAAAGGGGGTGGACGCACCCTACGACCCGGGGAAGCCTGTGGGTTGACTCGGTAAGGACCTCCCGGATTCACCATTTCGTTGGACCTCCGGGGTAGATGACCATGCTGTTGCGGTGGTTGAAGCAATACCTGGGGCTGTGGATGACTAGGACGATACCCAGAGGGTGGATAATCTCTTCGTCCACTCTCTTGGGAAGAACGTGGTGGGTACCTGCTTGGAGCCGGGTAATAGCCGGGCCTCATTGGGTAAGCAGGACGGCCACCTTGGTAATTGGGCGGTACACTCAACCCCGGTCCGGACGGGACCATTGCCGCGTGCTCAGGTGACCCTGCAGGCATGGCGTTTAGCGAACTTCCTCCCGGTGAACCCGACAGGGAACCATTGGTTGGCCGCCTTTGAGACGGTTGTTGCAGTGGACGGTCGTTGGACATTGCTGCTCGCGTATTAGTAGGGGGAACTACCGGTAAAGGGGCATTTTTGTAGTAAGTGCTATGAGAAGATGTCCGGTCCATGGCCACAATTACGGACGGTGCTCCAAGAGTTTGGCGTATTGTGCCGGATGGACACGAACGAATTGGCGCGAGACAAGTATGCCCAAAGACGAATAAAATAAAAAACAGAAAAGTACAAAGGAGATGTATGCTAACCAACGGAGGGAGGAAGATAAAGAAAGGGGGGTGAAAAATGAATGGCGTGGACCCTTTAGTCAGACACTGAGAATAAAACCGAAACCGTTGGAGTTTAGAGAGAAATCAGAATGCCCGCAAGCATAAAAGCACTCACTTGGACCAACTGCATAAGTACGTTCGCTAGTGGTCGCTTCAAAACAAGTAGGACGCGATATGCTTGTTGAAACGGGACATACGTTGGTTTGCTGGAAATAACGAATGGCGACAGCACTATTCCCACTCAGTGCCGACGGAATTGACCATAGTTTTCGTGTCATCCCTGCAACCCAAAATCGAACCTGGAATGGGGGAGGGCGGATCACGTGGTTTGAGTTACACCAGCCCATGGTCCTTGCGGCCCAACGCCATCGTTGACATTGCTATTTTTTTTGGGGGGGAGGGGTGAGCAAGAGTGACCTTGGGCATTTGGAAATACTAGACTATCCCCTGCTCAAAAATAAAAGTGCCGCTAGTAGGGGAGGATTGGCTTTTTGGCGAATATTGACAAGTGGATTTGCACGTCATGTCACCCTTGCATTGCCCACCTATTCAGCCAGTGGAACGAGGGCTTCACTGACTCAAGAATATCATACAAGTCTCTGCCTGTAGCCATGCTATACCTGATTGAAGTGTGGATTCCTTGTTCTAAACACCGCTGTTTCTTGGGTGATGTGGATGCCCGCCTCACCTCAGATCGCCCGCCGCTAATCCTTTTCGATTACAGTGGGATATCAGCCATTCGGTGGCTTTGGTTCTCTAGGGATGATTATTATTTTTGGATTATGTAGAGCGGTATCCGCCAAAACTGAGTGGGGTCTCATACAAAATATTATTGATTTAATTTTTTTGTTGGTCCGCTTTATGCTCCAAATCGCTAAACAGATGAAAAATATTTACTCATATACTGGAGTGGGAGACACTGATACTTCTAATACCCGACTAACCCACCAAAACAAGTACTCTCCAGTCAGGTGACTGGGTTCTATCAGTAACCCGCATAAACACCATTGACCCCTTGGGTGCCATACCTTCAACGAAGTAGAAGGGGGGGGGCAAGTTTACGCTGTCGTGATTTCGTTTTTATTATTTTCGAGAACTGCACAATAACATTGACGCTCACTATTCACGCATTAACCCATTTCCACCGTAAACATTAGTATTGCACCATGAGTCTTTTAAAGCACACGGTATCAGCCCTGGAACGGCGTTTCCCCCTTAAGTTAGCGTCCACGGCTTGGGATAACGTCGGAGTATTACTGGAAGCGCCCACTGCTCGTGCCCAAGCCAACAAAGTACTCTTGACTATTGATTTGACTTCTACGGTTTTACAGGAAGCCCTGGCGGACCCTCAGGTAGGGATGGTCGTTGCTTACCATCCGCCGATTTTCCGAGGTATTAAAGAATTCACAATGAGCGATCCCAAACAAGCCATTTTGCTGCAATGCGCGG
Source organism: Dispira parvispora (assembly GCA_027577015.1). Lineage (NCBI taxonomy): Eukaryota > Fungi > Kickxellomycota > Dimargaritomycetes > Dimargaritales > Dimargaritaceae > Dispira > Dispira parvispora. The sequence continues at coordinate 8,125 of JANBPY010000255.1, forward strand.
CCAAAGGTATTTCGGTTTATTCGCCACATACAGCATGGGATAATAACGGTCAGGGCAATGCGGACTGGTTGGCCACTTGTTTAGATACACCGGTAAGTGCGGTAGAAACTATTTTACCGGTGGATAACCCGTCGGATGATCACCCAGGTGCGGGGACGGGTCGACTGGTGACCTTGGGGGAACCCCGTACGTTGAGTCAACTGGTGGCCAGTCTTAAACGCCACTTGGAATTACCGCACCTTCGGGTAGCGCCTTCGGATTGTCACTGGGCGGAAAATACCGACCGTCAGCCTATTCGATCGGTGGCCATTTGTGCGGGTTCAGGCGCTTCGGTGTTGACCAGAACAAAGGCCGACCTGTTTTTGACGGGCGAAATGTCTCATCACGATGTCTTGGCTGCAGTGGAGGACCGCACTAGCGTTATCTTGTGCGAGCATTCAAACTCTGAACGTGGGTTTTTAAAGCAGGTGGTTCAACCGTTGCTCGAGGAAGCCTTTCGAGCTCAGGCTTTGGATTATACCGTGACTTGTAGTCGCGTTGATCGGGATCCATTAAGTTGCTGGTAAAGAAGGAGGCGTGAATCTTTTCCATGTTGTTCTCCCATTTTTATGCTAGTGTAAAAGTTTATGGAAGGAAGCTCTAGTAAGCATTAGGTTATGTTGGTTTTTGTTTGCACATTGATTAAAATAAAGTACAACCGAGCCTCTATCTGGAGAAATCTAGCTAGTGAATATCATCAGCCCATTTTAGATACCAACCCTTTACCAATGGCCATACGACGAGTATGACGAATTGCCCCTCTGAAGCAATTTAATAGGAAACCTCCTACTGAGACCTTGAATAAAGTACTCGACCCCTGTTGGAAATACAAAGCCAGACGACAGAGTGATACGGATCGGAAAGGGGTCTTGATCACAACGGGAAAGTCCTCCATTTTTGTGGTGTTGGGGCAGAAAAAAAACGAGTCTGTTGGTGGCGTTTTAAAACCACCGAGTTCCTACTTTGCTTCTTTTCTTGCTTTGTTACATCTTTTTTTCAAGCACTTTTCTTGTAAGAACAACTCGAAGTAAGTAGTATGAACTCCTGTCACCTTGTGTACCTTGGTGGTGTACAAATTGTGAAACTAGAGAAATCACTGGATTTTACAATACCTTTGTCGCACTTTGGGATTCATCAAGCGAAAAGTTTTTAAACACCGATTTAACCCATCTTTCAGTAAATTACAAAGGCTAACCATACAATTCTATACCTACTTGGGTGGGTGTCCTTAATTTGTTTACCTTCAAGTTTTATCACCATGTCTGCCAGTCGTTTCGCTTCGTCTGCACTCCGCCGTGCCGCCCCTCAGCTCCGTTCGTCGTGGGCTCCCAAGGGTGCTCGTACCCTCACCACCGGTCCCTCCGCTTCTTCGTCCCGCTTCAGCGCTAATGTGTTGACTTTGGGCGCAATGGGTTTGGCAGCGGCGGCTGGTACCATGACTTGGTATTACCAATCGACTTCGGCCAATCTGACCCAAGGTGTGTACTTGGACAACCGTACCCCCTCGGCTGGTATTAAAGGTACTCCTCAGGAACGTACTTTTATTGCGGTGAAACCCGACGGAGTGCAACGTGCTTTGGTAGGTGAAATTATCAAGCGTTTCGAAGCCCGTGGGTATAAATTAGTGGGTTTGAAGATGTTGGTACCTTCCAAGGCTTTGGCCGAAAAGCACTATGCCGACCTCCGCACTAAGCCCTTCTTCAAGGGGTTGGTCGAGTACATGACTAACGGCAAGGCACCCGTAGTGGGTATGGTGTGGGAAGGTCAAGATGTCATTCGTCAAGGCCGTCGTATGTTGGGGGCCACCAACCCTTTGGAATCGGACGCTGGTACTATTCGTGGTGACTTTTGCATATCGATTGGTCGTAACATTATTCACGGCTCTGACTCGTATGAAAGTGCTCTGAAGGAAATCACCCTGTGGTTTAATGAAAACGAGTTGGCTGACTGGCAACTCGCGAACACTGAGTGGATCAATTCTGCAAATTAAGTGATTTATCCAATATAACTCGTATTTCGTAATCGAACCAGATTGGGTAACGCTTTTATCCTTACCATTTTTCTCTCCAGAAATGACTTTTTTGATTCATGAGCACTTGTTCCTGATGCCGCTACCAGTGATGACCCTTATTTATTGATGCTGGTTGAAATAAATGCCAAATATATGACTAGGATGGGGTAACTCCAATATTCAGGAACAGCTTTGCTTCCGTTGAATAATATAGACAATGCAGCAACTAGGAGTCATCCTATTTCGGTAAAAGGACCTGGTGTCAAACATTGTAGAATATAAGAAAGTGTATGAAATGTATATTTTTGTGTGACTACTCCATACTAATTTTTCCTATGCAAGTCAATGGTAAATAGAAAGGACAAGTCTAATCATATTCCTACTGCTGAGCAACAGGACGGCGCCAAAACAAAATGTCGCCTTCATCTTCGACGAATTTACAGCGCACGTTATTCTCCCAAAGGGCTACAGCCCAGTGGGTATTGTCATAAAAGTAGTAGGGACCTAGCACCTTGCGGATGGCTTTGGTGGCCTCCATGGCGTTGTAGTGAGGCATAGTGGAAAACAAGTGATGAACCACATGGGTGTCGGTAATGTTATGCAGACAGTAGTCGAGAATGGGGCCAAAGCTACGATCCACGGTACATAGTGCCCCACGGATGAAATCCCATTCGTTGGCGCGGTAATGAGGCACCGAGGGGTGGGTGTGTTGCAAGTAGGTAATGGTAACCAGCCAGAAATTGACCACCAAGTACGGCATCACGTAAAACTTGACCACGGTCAAAAATGAGAACACGTGGCAGAAGTAGGCCAAGATGCTTAGAGTGATGGCCACTCCAATGTCAGACAAGATAATATCATAGTATTGGTGAGGCTTGAACAGGATGCTGTTGGGATTAAAGTGAGAAGCACCCTTGGCGTACTTGGGACCCGAGGCATTCTGGTATAGGTACAGAGGCCAACCCGCCACTGTCATACCAATGGCACGATACAGAGTGTACAAGGGGGTATCATCAATGGTGGTCAGAATGGACGGCACGGCGGGGGCATCGGGACTCACTCCAACCTGCTTACGAGTTTTGGGGACAAACACTTCGTCCCGAGCCATGTGATTGGTAGCTTTGTGGTGACTAGAATGACTATAGCGCCAGGAGTAAAAGGGGACCAAAAGGGCCGAATGGAGGACCCAACCCACCCCATTATTAATAGCCTTGGACGTGGAATAGGCCTGATGTCCGCATTCGTGACCAATGACCCAAATCCCGGTAGCGACTACCCCTTGGGCAGCCCAGTACAACGGCCAGGCCAAGTAAGGCAAAGGGGTCGGCAGAGCACTGTCGATAAAGGTGGCCAAATAGCCAAAGAGAGCGATCAAGGCAAGGTCTTGCACGACGTACAACGACGAACGCAAAGCACTGCGCTCGAAGCAATGGGCCGGTACGGCATCACGCAACTCCTTGACGGTGAAGTTGGGCGGCTTGAAAGTAGACTCCAAGTCTGTAGTGAGGGTAAGTTCGGTATTACGAGCCATGCTGACGGAATTTCTTATCGAAAATAACGTCAATTCGTCCGGATAAAGGGTAAATTTATCGTAAAACCTCTAGGGTTCTTGACGACTCTTATACTACGGCTAGATTTAATTATAGCGTGTTTTGGAAACACCGGGCAATAATACACCAGCAATATTAGGGCTGATATAAAGAGGACAGACAAAGAGAAATACCGTCCAAGTTATGTCAATCCTTGTGGATAATAGCAAACAGGCCACTAGTGGGGTAGCAGCAGTTTTAAACAACTAAAAAATAGAGAAAAACAGCAGTATCGACTTGACAAAAGTAAAGAAAAGCAAACAGAAGTGGGCAAACTAGGATATTTATACAAGGCATCTAAACTGCCGTGATGGGGTTAAAAAGATAGCACCACACTATTCCCCACCAATTACCGAATAATACACTCACTGTCGAGCAGTGAAAGCCAATATATTTTTTTTCACCTACTGAAATTCCCATCTCTGCTCCTTCGTTTTTTTTTTCAAGGGCACCTTGTGGTTTACTGCTATCTTATTGGGTCCCTTGCCATGCGGTCCGTATCGGCTGATTTGTACAGCGAAATTGATTTATTTTTGTAGCGGTGCTTTTAAACTGTTTTGACTTGATGTTTCATAGTACCAATACAAAAACCCTATTGGAAAAAATAATAAAGCAGTCCTGATAACTATCCGTTAACCACGCCGTTACAACTGACCCTTCCTGCTACACTTTAAATGGACTGCTATTGCCATCACGCTGGGCTTAAAGCCTTGTATGTCTGTTTGATATCCTTTGGGTGATCCCTTTTTTCCAATATCGATGGTTTGTTTCAAAAAAAAAAGTATAGTTTGGACACTTGTGGATTTCCCACAAAAAATCATCCGTTTGTATAATCTATGCCGATGAATTGATATTAGTTTCAGCTGTTGAGTTCGTTTTATTACACATATTTAAAGAGGAGTAGCTATGAATAAGATGGTGAATAGGTCATCTTGCTCCCTTCTATTATTATATGTGAAGATAAAATACCTTGTAAGAAAATAGGAGCTCGATTACAACGTGTAAAGGATGACGGCCACGATCGGATGGACCTAGTGTAAATGATATGATGTTTCCCCTGGCTTTACACTAGATAAAAGACCTTGCCTTGGTTGTGTTATTATGAAGGCAGTACAGTAGGAACGGTCAAGCAGAAG
>JANBPY010000256.1:0-12884 GCA_027577015.1 Dispira parvispora
AGTGCCTATTAGCGTTGGGTGGTGCTCATGTAGTGTGGTAAGTGACCGTCGCAAGTCAGTCAGCCCTTGTCGTACTGATGCGTGGGGGGATATATCATTCTCGATCTAAGCGAAAATAGATCATTATTACCAGTCATCCCAATTCAATAGTATTAAAATTTGAGTACTGAATTACCTTTGTGTCATTCCTTGTGTATTAACCGCCTATTTCAATCTCAGGGCCAACTAGTTAAATTACACGAATTCAGACGGTATGTTCAAAGGTTTTTAACGTCAATATTTGTAATAAATCTACTTACCTTGTCCAAGACGGGAAGCCAAATGTTGTGGTATGCGTTATACTCAGGGCTGTGGGTATCGGAAGTTGGGGTCGACGTCGCTCGATTTCTAAATTCCGCGAAATCCAGCCATTCGAGTGTCATTGTCATCCATCAAATTGCAAAAACGGTCACAAGATTTTTAGCGGGTGGCAATCTGTTAATATTATAACAAGTCTATCGTGTAGTAATGTACGAACAACAGTTGCCTTTGACCCCATTTACCAGTCTGTACTCGCCACACATAATACAACATATGGACCTTAATCTTTACAGAGAAATATACTATCGATGTATAACGACGATGCGGCATACACCTCGTCCACTCTACGACTAATCCTTTTGTGTCGCCTTTTTCTAGGCCAACACTTTTAAACACTTACGTAGATGTATTTTGCTCTCTGAGTGACATATGCGGCGTGACTATGGATTCGTCGAAATTCCATCTGAAACTGTCCATTTATACAAGGGAATGTATACAAAGGGAATTAAATAACTTAGTACTATGAAATAGAATGTAGGTGGCATGGAAGTCTCTGGCGTATCAAGGAAAGCCGGTGGCAGGTTGGAAAAATATTCAGCGATAACAAGCATGATGGGCTTACCTGTGCTCATTTTGGGAGTCTGGAGAAGAACCCGAGGGAAATTGGGAATCATTCTTCCCTGAAAGGGTACCGATTTCCTTATCGTTGCCATGTTTTTGGGCTGCTTTACTGCGCTGCACCAGTTTCTTGATGGCCACTTTATCGTGACCAAAAGCACTCACAAAAGGGTGCCGTAGCAACTGAACGGCACCCGGTCGCTTTGGAATGTTGATTTGAAAGTAACGCCAAGATCACCGTGGAATAGGTTGCATAAATAAGTTAGTATATTCGGTTAATCAAACCATGTAAAGACGTGGAGTACAATTTATCCCTGCACGATACCCGAGGAAAATAAAAATGACCAACTAGTCGTGCTGCAGTATTCGGAATTAGAATTTGTGGCACTATGCTTACCTTTTTAGCGTCCTTTACCAGACAGCATCTCAAAAAGTCGTGAAAGGTTTCAGAAAAGCTTGATTTTACTGTCGGATCGAGTTCGGGAGGGGGATTCTTGGGAATTTGAAAAAGCGCTTTCATGGGATGCAAGTTAGCGTAGGGGGGCAGTCCTTGGGCCATTTCGACAGCGGTGATACCAAGGGACCAAATGTCGGCCTTTTCGTTGTATTCGGTGCGCTGGATGACCTCGGGGGCCATCCAGTACGGGGTGCCTACAAAGGTCATTCGCTTACTTTTTTGCTCGGATAGCTGAGCGGCGACCCCGAAATCGGCAAACTTCACCAGGCCTTCGGCGTTGATCAGTACATTCGCACACTTGATGTCACGGTGGATCTTGTTTTCGTTATGAAGATACACCAACCCTTGCAACAGTTGGTGCACCACGTAGCGGATCTCATCCTCGCTAAATGTACCCGCCTTCAACTGGTGAGCCAGTGTCCCAAACAGAGTGTATTAATTAGGATTAGTTCATTACTGGGACTATCCATCCCTTCCGGTCCTCTTCATTTGGTACACCTTCATCACATACTGTCTGGGGCTGTGCTCAAAAAAAATGGACCAGTCGACTTTATGTACAATGTTAATGAGAGATACGTGTTCTATGTATTTTACTTACCAAATCTAAACATGAGCCGCCGTCCATGTATTCCATCACTGGAGATAAATATTGTTGGTATAAATATTGAGGTAAAGGTACAAAAGGTTATTACATATGTCAAAATTCTCAACCTAGAGTCTTCTCAATCCCTTTATTCTCTACTGACAATTTTCGATAGGAGAATGTGGGGGCGATGGTTTATATTTACCTATCCATAAACGAAACCCACGCACTACCGCGCCATAGTACCGGGTAACGAAAGGTGAATTACAGCACTGCGTCAGCACCTGTATCTCGTGTTGGATATGGCCGAGGTCTTCATCCGTTGAATCCAAGTCCAGTTGCTTGATAGCCACCCGTTTTCCAGTCTCTTCATGGATGCTGATCAAAGTGTGAGATCCAACAAAAAATAGGGTGACCAAACGTTCCTTAGAGCAGATAACCTCCCCCTCGCAAGCAAACAGGCAAGTTAGTAGGTTCTATCCATCGGGGTTGAGCGGAAAAGTGGTAAATTTACAACAGTTTATTTTTCTCTGGCATTTTATCACCTTGGTTTTTGCATTTTCACAGTCCGGCACAATTTCTTTGCTTTTTGACCCAGTAATGCCTTTCACCACTGGTGCTGTTCTAGTGGTATCAGAGGCCCCGGTCGGGAAACAGTGAAGGGGTATACTTACGCTTCGTAAACGACACCAAATGAACCGCTTCCTAATTTGCGTAACAAGGTATACTCTGTATCTATTCGCATAGCAGATATGGAGGGTTAGAGGGTCAACAGGGCAATGGAACAGAGTGGTAATGGACAACAATGTAGGAAATAGACGAGCAGTTGCTAGAGTCTAAACGAATGCGGAGTAATTCACAGGGCAGACGAAAAACAAAAGTATCAACACAAGCCTTGACAATCGATAACGTGTAGTGCTTTTGGTTAAATTTACCTCGGTTTAGAACTAGCCAGCAGTATTGCTGCCAATGCGTTGCTCGCTTTGTTCTTTCCACTGGACACGTTCAGTGTTTACATACACCAAGTGTGCGGGAATTCCTTGTAAACAAACCTGGCAGTTTGGTACAACTTAAATTCTAGTAGTTGTTGGTACATTTTCTCCCACCTCCCCTTGTTGGTCGGTTGAGCTTTCGAATCCTTTTTTTTTCTCGGTCGTTTTTTAATGGAAAAATTTACACGCTTTGAGAATAGAGTGAAATTTCGCGAAACAACACAAAAGCTGAATCTAATCAAATTCAAACTTGACTTTTTTTTCCATTTTTATTATTTTACATAGGTAGAGCAGTAGACATTTTCTCGTCAGGTGGATCCCCGCTTCACTAAAGTTCTTCTTGGTAATTTACGACTTGTTTATAGTTCTCGCAAAGGACAACCGCTGTCGACCATGGCTACCAACACCGTTCCCCAGGAGGGACACTTGGTGCGTGCGCATCAGTTCGTCCTCATTCAATTGACCAGTGGAAACTACAAAACGGTGCAATTGAAACCGGGAAGTACAGTAGAATTGGGTAAATTTGGCGCATTTCAAACTGACGATATTATCGGTAAACCCTTTGGGGTGACTTATGAAGTATACGAAAAGAAGCGTATTCGGCCGTACCGAGCAGCAGACCTCAGTGCCGTAGGTAAGTCAAAGTGATTTTTTTGGCCATATCCTTATATGATTATCCCGCATGAAATCTGCCAGCAAGCCGTGTCGAATGTGCGGAAAGTGCACACTTTGCTCCACATACGTGCCAAGAATAGGATTATCAACTATTATCTAACCTGCAATTTACCAATATGAGGTTGTTTGGATTACTGTTTTGGCATTTATGTTTTAAATTTTCAAATATTGTAGAGGAAACGGAAGCGACTAACCGAGACATTCTCGACGATCCGAACGGCCAGAAGCTTAGTCACCAAGAGATCGAACAGTTGAAGCAATCCAGCATTGAAGGTGAAGTTAATCACGAACAACTGGTCGAGAAAGTCGTGGAAAATAACAAACATTTTGAGAAAAAAACGGAATTTTCCAAGGCCAAGTATATCCAACGTAAAAAGAAAAAGTTCTTTAAGCTGTTTACCGTCGTAGAGCCCACCTTGTATAACGTGTGCGATTACTTTTTCCAAAAGAACCCTACCAAAACCCGTGATATACGGGTTGACACACTTTCGCAAATGGTCACATATGCCAATATTTCCGCTTATTCCAGAACTCTCGTAGTGGATGATACCCACGGGCTCTTGCTGTGTGCCGCCCTAACCCGTTCTACTGTTCATAGTCAAGTGTTAGCGTTAATGGAAGGGGATAGTCCTTCGTTTGAAATTCTCAAGCTTATGAATTTTCCTCCTGAAACCTTGGACCGGCTACACTACTTATCCTGGAACCGGATGTCGAAAGACGAAGCTGCGTTTTTCGACGAACGAGACACCAGCAAGATGGACGACAAAGAGTTACGCGGTCACGAACGGCGAAGGAAGACGTACGAAAAGCTACTGGCTTCCCAAAGTTTACTGGCGGCAGGTGATTTTGACGCGCTCCTGATTGCCAGCCAGTATGACCCGGTGAGTATACTCAAAGAATTAGTACCCTATGTGGGTGGATCCCGGCCGATTGTGGTCTACAGTCCCTCTAAGGAACCCCTGATCATGGCTGCTGCTTATATGAAAACCAGTCCCGATTTTATCAACCCCCAAATCACCGAGAGCTGGATGCGGGAATACCAAGTCTTACCAGGACGTACCCATCCGCTGATGGTGATGAGCGCAGGCGGAGGGTTCCTCTTGACTGCCATCCGGGTGTACGACTCCCCTGAAGCAGTGCCTATTTTTAGTACCCCGAGGTTAGCGCCCTGCAGACCTTCCAGAACTGGGCGACTGCCACCCCCTCGTAAAATTGCCGAAAAGTCCACTTCGTCACCGTCTGCAAAAGTCCCTTCAGAAAGTGAAAATTCCACTTCAGCCATGACGATGGAAACGGAAGAGTCAAAGTAAACGGGCACGTTTTTACTCTATTAATGGGGTACAGACCTGTCCCTTTTAGTGCTACGTTCGACATACTTGGCCTTCCTTGATTAATGGTCAATATCTAGAAATTTCTGATGACACAGCTACTTGGTTATGGAAATAATCTATAATAAATAAGCTGAATCTTCCTGTGTTTTTTTTAAAAAAGATGAACATAAGACTATTATTTCGGGATAGGTCTCTTCGTACTTCAGGTCGATTTTCCAGCGAAAATGAGACCTTAATACAAATAGCCAAAAATATCAACTATGAAACTAGGTTGGCGATGGAATCACATTATTCCTGTGGTATGAATCTAGGCCTGATTTTTCGCAATGTATTACTTGCACAGTCTTTCTTAGATGCTGATTGAGCTGGCTGGATATGGTGGTACTCGCACGTTGTCTGCCCGAATATACTGTAGAGACCAGATACTATGCACGGATTTACCCTTAGATAACCAAATTACCCTCAGTAATTTTGGACGTTTATGTCCATCACAAGGTTGGCTAGGGGTCAGATAGGGCATTTGGACCCAACAAGTGACAGGACACTGGTACGTATCTTTCAGTCACAACGAGAATGGCCTTTTATTATTCCAGCACGTCAGGTAGAGCAGGTTTACTGCGTTTGCCATGAGTCTATGCAGATAAAATTTCCAGGGTCACTTTCGGTACTTAGACTTGAATAGGAATAGGAATTCCACACAAAGGAGGCCACCTTTTAAGTACTGCGAACAAGATCCAGCATTTTCGCAACATCGGTGATCTTCTCCCGAGGTTTTCCACGAGTGGCACCTTGAGCATACTCTAATGCTTCCAACTTTTTCCAGTCTGCATAAGTGACCACTTGCACTCCTCGGTCGGCCAATCGATCAGATACGTCCGCTGATTCACTCTTATCTGGGACCGCTCCATCGAGTTCCGTCACCAGGGAAGAAGATGAAGTTTCCGATGTTGTTCTGCAGGTAGATTGGTTACTTTCTATATCCTGTAAGATAGATTCCGCGGTTTCAAAAGCATCGGACATGGTAGATACAATGATGCCACTGGGTCCACGTTTCAACCACCCAGATACGTACATTCCCGGTAAAACAGTATTAGGTGAAGCATCGCGGGTATTATCCTCGACGTAGGTTGAGCTGGGCTGATTCTGGGTTAGGATTCGTCCAGAGGCATTGGGTATAATGCATTGACGAGTATCAAACGGCAAAGTGGGATCTAGGGATAAACTACGGTACCCAATACTCCGCAACAGGAGCCCAGTCTCTACATTTTCTACGACTCCGGTGCCCTCGGCCCGGGGGTTATCGATGGGACCCACTAGTTGGTTGTGTTCTACGGCTGTCCCTTGTAAAGCATGTGTCAAACGATCTAGGGGTTGGTCCAACGGATTCCGGATTAATTCTCGGGGACTCTGAAGAAAGTCCAAAGTCCACGTTTTATCACTACCTTGCGCTTTGGCGTCTCTAGATGGAAGTGCGCTGTCCATATGTTTGTAGAAAAGATCGGTCATGCGTTTAAGTGGGCGTTGCTTAGCAATGTGATGTTTCGCCCGGTTAAGTTCGTGAGTGACCAAATCACGGTCGACAGCCAATCGTAAACCGGGAATGTGGAGCATTTCCCGAAATTCCTTGGTAGTAAATTGCATTTGGGCAGGACCCCGTCGACCCACCACGCGAACATGACGAATTTTACTTCGACGTAGGTGCTCCAAAGCATTTTCGGTAATATCTGTCTTGGCCAAAGTGTCTAGTGGGCTAAGTAAAACCCTGGCTACGTCCAGTGCTACGTTGCCTTGGCCAATTACCACCGCCGTGTCAGTACTGGTTAGATCGATGGACAAGTTTTGGAAATCTGGGTGACCGTTATACCAGGCCACGAATTCCCGGGCAGACATAACTCCCCGGGTGGTCTCTTCCCCTGTAAGTCCCAATAGTTTGTCTTGGCTGGCTCCATAGGCCAAGACTACACGATCGTATAAATGACGTAACTCACTCAAGGACAGATCTTGGCCGATATTAACATTACCAAAATATCTAAAATTGGGATGATTTGCCACTTCGTCAAAGCGGTTGATAACAGACTAATAGCAACGACAGTGGATACGCGATCCATTCGAGGAAAATTCAATTATCATCATAGAAATACATTTTCTGGTCAATACATTTTTGGCCTTTTGCAGTCTTTTTACCCCGGAGAGGCGTTCCAGGGACTGCCATTGGGTGGTTAAGGCCATTCCTTACATGGTTCTTTTTTTGCTGGAGAGACAGCATGGTATAGTCACCAACTTTACCTTCGCCAGTTGGAATAGCCTATGAAAAATAAATCCAGCCGGTCCTTTTGTGTTACATTATATACTTACCTTTACTTCAGGGTGATCAGGAGCCACACCGTACCTTACCAACCCGTGGGGAATGGGGTACTTCTCGAACATGTCAATGGCCAATCGCTCGGGTAAACGGCCAAGCAGTCTAGCCGCGGTATAAAAACCGGCTGGTCCACTGCCGACAATAGTCAGACGTTGCATTATAGTAATTCTCTGCGTGTGTATGTGTTGGTGTTCTAGAATGGAGCCAGTGGTAAGTTGGAGTTTGAGAAAATAGTGCTACGAGATAATAAAAATTTCTAGCTCCCGTGCTTTACCTGGCGTTAAAATGCGAATATGGGCAGGGCAGGACAAACCTCGAATGGAATATGCGTGCAACAAAGTAAAAAGATAATTGACACATTACAGAACGTAAACTAGCACTTACGTACCCCTTTGTAAAATTTAATACGCCCGTTAATGATAGGTCCCCAATCTTTTATTTTCTGGCTTCCAGTCTCGTTCATTGGTTGGAAATTTCCAATCGCCAGTGTCAATTATCAGATAAGGTGAGAGAATTATTTTATCTAGCTTTTGCAAAAGCCGGTTTGGGATATTTTTTGGTTATTTTGTTACAGGATGGGAGCTCACATACCCTCCAAGGAATCTCTGTCCACCCCTACAGAGGGAATAAAGCTGGTATACACAATCCTCCTCATTCTGATAACAGAGATGATGACAGCCCCTTTTCTACTGCTCTCACTTTGCTACAAGTAGAACCAACTAGGTGAATAGCTTTTATTCCACAGTTCATTTAGACCCTGTCTGTGTTAGCATGAAATAGTATTGTCTCCAATGTCTTGGTTTACGCGTATTTCTGATCTAATAATCAAGGACAACATGTACCCGTATCCAAGAATACCTCATAATTAATACTAAAAGGTATATCATATTTACATCGAAAAAAAACCTACAGTATAACAAAAAATATTTAAAAAAAACAGCATTACAAAAATAATAGACAATATTATTGATTGTAAGCCTAAAGGACGTACATACAGTCTCCTGTAATCACACTGTCCATTTTTGACCATTGTTAAGGTCTAATCCACAGTTATGAAACATGAAGGGTAAATTGGAATATAAACATATACAGAGAAGGAAGCCAGGATAAATTGTGGTGATACCTCCACCCCCTCGTGGAGATGAGAATCTAAAGGCATCCATGCTATCCTAACCACACTGACAAAGTATTACAACAAATGACGATTAAAAAACAGGACAAGTATCCCCCGAAGCATCTTTGAATGGTTTCATTAAAAATCGGCACGGGGTGTATAGTGTGTCCCTTGGGGAATGGTATTAGGAATACGATTCGGAGGACATTGGTTACTTAAAGGTATATACCCAGGTTTGGCGCCATGGGTGAGTGGAATGGTGGCAAAACGCTCCCGCAAATTATAAATAGTAGCAGGTTGACCCGACGACCCCATCGGTGACCCAGTAGTGTTAGACTGTTCAGGCTGAGCCGCAAAGATACCCATGTTCCACTCCTGTGGCCGATGACGCAATACGTACCGACCAGGCGGCAGCTTATTCAAGGCGGACAAGACATGGTAGAGGAATTGACTAAAGGGCGCGGGCCACCGCCCATCGGGGATAATCTTGTGCATGGGGTAAAGTTTACATTGCAAAAGTTGGCCATCCAGGGGGTTAATCCGGACTAGTAAGAGTTGGGCATTCCCGCTTAAAAAAGTCATGAGCCACCAATAGGCTCGTTCGGCATCCGTCACTATTTCCAGCCCGTGGTCAGCTTGGTATTCTAGTTTAGCGCCGAGGTTAACATAACAGTTACCCGTGGAGCGTGTTCCGTCGTTGGTGGCGCCACGACCGGTAAGATCTTTGGGGGATACAAAACCGTGGAAGGAGTTGCGAATCAATAATTTTATCGGTCCGAATTCCCATAAACCGTATTGTAAATTGGTATCTTGGTACACCGACTCCATATCTGTAGCGGTATACATGGTATTCCGGAGCAAAGTGGACGTAGGTTTATCGGGTGAATCAGCTTTGGATGGGGTGGATTTATGCGGATCCTTTGCCGACTGAACTAGGGTATCGACCAACCGAGCAGCAGCCGCGTCGCCGTTTTGCACTCCACTGTCTGCCATGTTATCACACGTAATATGTTCAGAGGTGCACAATTGGGCACGCACGGCATCGTCGTAAAACAGCTGATTACGTTCCCTCCAGGACATTTTCGCGGGAGTCCACGGATTGTCAATAAACACCTGTCGTTGAGGTCGGGACTTGGTCGCTGGATCATTAGGTACAGTCGCACTTGTCGGCGGGGTGGTTTCTACAACGGTGAGGGGGAGGTCCAACGACTGGTCCAAGTTTGCCCGTATCGTTAACAAGGTACATAATGTTTCCAAAGTCACCGATATATTTGGCAAGTGCTCGGCAGCCAGTTGATGCACGCTCGGATCTTGCGAAATCTGGGGAAGGTCAGGTACGGTAAATGGTGGGGTATCCACACTACCTTGACGGTGGTAACTTTCACGGGTGCCTAGCCAAGTGCCATCCGGTTCGGCAGCAGATGGTTCGTCATTGACCTTCAGGTTGTTACTCGACAACGGCCGCTTAGCGCCCTCTGATAAACCCGGCGTAGAAGCCCGAGACCCCTGCCGGCTAACGCCCGTTTGTGGACCGTCTGTGGCGAGTGCCCCAAAGGGACCCCGTTGGTTACCCCACGGCGATTCCTTACGCAAGATTGGTTTACCGGTAGACAGGTTGGGAATTTCAACTCTTCGACATTTGCCCACGTGCTTCAAAACTCGACTATGATGTAACCGGTAGCTATTCTCCTCAGCAGTTACCGTTGGCACCATTGTAATTTCATTCTTCATAGTATATCGCGTAGGATAACTGATAAGGATACGCCGTCGGATAAATTCAAATTGCTTCTCCACTAGGGTGTTGATTTCCAAGGGGATGTAGCCTAACCGGGGCCAAGCGAGTTCTTGAAGATATTGGGCGAATCGAACGCGTTCTAATTCCACTTTCTTGTTAAGTTCCACCAAGTCCCGGTTTTCAGATGCGCTTAAATGGTCAGGAGACGCGGCTATACTGTTGAGGCGAAAATAATTGACGTGGTCCATACTAGCCAAAATGGTGGGGGGACGGGTGAGATGAACTTGAAACCGAGCGGTATCCCAAGGTTGGATGACTTGGGACGAGACCGGTGTAGTTTTTAAATGACGGGCGGTATTACTCGACACGGGACTGGGATCAGGTTGACTATCTTGGAATTCGAGACTATCGAGTACTATTGGTTGGCGTAAAGCGTTAGGGAATAGCTGGTTAGTATTAGTTGTACTCGGGGAAAGCAAGGCAGGGCCAGCACCCCCAAAGCGGTTTATTGAGCTATTCGGAGTAGGCAATTCTGTGGGAAAAGAATCAGGTTCCACGGAACAGTCCGTAAATGTTTGATAGGTAAAAGCCACGCGGGAAGGATCGGTGGGTATAGAATTGAAACGTTTCTCTAACTTGACTATGAGTTTACCCACGTCCAACGGACCACCGGGGGTAGGCCTTTTCCGGTCATCACCCAGTGAAGGTGAAACGCAACGACTGGTGGCCAAAGCTCCTGGACGGTTGGCCCTAGCAAGTGATGATAATTTCTGCTTACGTTTGGTGCCGGTGGGCGGGGGTACCACGGGTGGACTTGACTGCCCGATGGGAGTAGGCTTGGGGGCTGGGGTGGTGATGACCGACCTTGTGGGAGTGACGGGTGACTTTTCTGTAGTGACAGCAGTATTACCCGCGACCGTGGACTGTGTAGCTGCTTCCTTGGACATTGATATGGTAGGTGTTTGTATAGGCTTAGCCGGGGATGTCGCATTGGATGAAATCTTCTTCCGTCGCTTGGCCGGTGGCTTCCTTGCTGAGCTTTGGGCAGCGGGTACCGGATCGTTGTTGACAACTACAGGAGACTCATCACCTTGGGGCGTGGGTAGGACAACTTCCGGGGTACCCTTAGCACTAGGCGTAGCCGAAGTAGTAGCAGTCGTCAGTTTGGGTCGAGTTTTGCGACCCCTACGCCTGGCGGGCAAAGCAGCCGTGGGCGGCGGATCTATGGTGGTATTGGCGGTTACAGGTGCACTCTTGGGTGCTGCGGGTGAAGCACTTCGGGAAACTGACATGGGTTTCCCTGGAAGCATCAGTGGGGGTAACGTAGGAGATAGTAAAGGGGGTAATGATGTTAACGCCTGTAGATGATTTGCAGGGTCCACACTTGTAGTATCAGGTAGAGGCTTTGACGAAGCGACTAAAGGTGCCGAGAGTGGAGCAGATTCCCCCGCAGCTTGATCCGACTCGGGCGTAAAAAGCGAGTGTAGCTGGGCTAGTAGGTCGATATTAGTTTCAGACGAAATGTGCAAATGGGAAGAGATCTCCCCTACATCCTGCGAAGCGTGGGATAAATTTACGGCAGGGGTAGAAGGTTCTGACTCAAACCAATTAAACCGTAAATCACCCCATTCCTCACCAAGACCTTGTTGATTCAGATCAAAATCGACGGCGGATCCAGTCTGGAGCTCGTTGGTTTTCCGAGATGAAACCGACCGAGTAGCCCGACTTCGTTGACTGGTATCCGAGGCAGCTCGTCCCCGGGTGGTGGAAATACCAGGGGAGTCCAAAGGGGTTGACGAAATCCCACTTACCACGTCTTGCCAACTCCCACTGAATAAACTAGTTAGAGATGGCGACCGCTGCGCCGTTCGTTTTCGTTGGGGTCGAATGGACAAGGGTGGAACGTGGTCCGAATCCGACGAACTGATTTCCACGGTAGAGGCCACTGTGGATTTGGTGGTGGGTCGAGGGTTGCGTTTGCCAGAACTGTTCGACACGGTGATATCTGACACATCGCTGGGCATATGGGTAATGATAACGGAGTCGTCCCCATCGCCGTTGACAGGGTTAGAATGGTTGGAGTTGTGTTCTTCCGAAGCTTTGCGAGCAGCGTTAAAAGAGGATCTCCCAGAAGAAGATGTCACACTGGTGCTTCGTGGAAGGTATTGGCTCACTTCGACCACGGCAGCGGGAGGGTTTTTCGGTGGTGACTGAGGACCGGGTCTAGCCCCTCCGGACGCTGTTGCGGCAGCACTGGTGGCTTTGAGTCTCGACTGTCGCCGTGGCAAGGTAGGTGTTACGGGAGTGGTGGGTCCACCACTCTGTTTTGTTATGAGCGATGCATTCGAGGTCTCGTTAGTCGCGCGGTTAACTTTGTTTGCCTTGGGCGTTCGACGTGTGCGAACCATGGAGAAAGTAGCAGGAAACGATAAAAAAACGAGGAAATGTAGTCGTCGTCGAAGCTGCGTGATACTATTCACAGAAAACGAATATATTACAGTAGGTGGAAGTGACCAGGATGTTTCTTATGGCGTTGATACCTTTTGCCATGTATATGACCAGAAAAAAATACCGAATACTACGCATAAAAAAAAAGGTGGCACAACCTCTTTGAACTAGACAAGAATCAATCAATAAAGGAGGGCTTTGTTAGGCTTAGATGTGATCACGTGTTTTGAGCCTAAGCGGGGATGAACGAGAGGGGGGATACATTTTGT
>JANBPY010000257.1:0-12854 GCA_027577015.1 Dispira parvispora
CAATATCCACAGTCTGGTGGTGCTTCGATGTTTTCCTAAATTTTAAGCCTAAAAGGATAATGGGGATATGTGTAAGCTAGATATAAAAGAATAAACAAAGCTTAATAATAGTATGACACTCCTTCTTATCGTTTTCGAAACGGCGTGGTGGATATTCAGCGGACTATCCCATAAAGTATAAAGTGGAGGGGGGGGGGGTAATTACCACTTTATCCAGTTGATTGTAGTGGGGGTCATCTCTAGAGTGAGTGCGACTGGTGACTTTATTCTTTAGACAAACCCTGGCCGGTAGTATGTTGTACTAGCGAAGAAACGGATGCGGAGCGCAGTTGACGCTCCCTGCATCCATTTGACAACAATGCTCTTCATCGTTACGACAGACCGGCCAATATGACAATTCTCACCATTACAATACAGCCCTCATGTACCCGCTTCAGATTTATATTTCGTAACATGGCGTGTAGCGTATGAATTCAGCTCCAATGATGGTTTCGACAGTCCCTCCGTTCCGCACCACTATTGGTGGTAGCTTGTAAAGGTACTTTACAGGAAAAAGCAAAGAATTATTCAAGACTCCCCAGGCAGAGCATGGCATAGTTTAGCACTTTTTGGTCAGTTCAGGTCGTGACCGCCAAAACTGCCCAAAGGCTTGCCTCGTTTAACTTTGCGCTACAGGATCTCTGAAAGCATTGCTTCCTTGGAAGTGAGACTTGACCTATACGTATATCCCTATATGGACTACATTGTGAATAAAAGTAGCTGCATTTTCGTTTCAATTCGTAACTTGAAACCTAGTTTGACGTCACGAATTTATCTGGGCAGTTTTTGATGCCGATTTCCTGTGAAGCTTTCTCTCCCCATCAGTTGAAAAGTGATCTAGTTGAACTTATTTAAACTTTCCACACGGGGCAAAGGTACAGTACTCTTTTTTTAACCACTTTTAATTATCATGTGTCCGATCGCTGAAGCCAAGAAGCAACAAGTCATTCAGTTGCTAAATGATGGTCATAGTACACGTGCCATTGTCTCCAAAAATGGTGTCAGCAAAGGAACGATAAGCCGCATTTCCCAGTCTCTCCCCTCCTCTCGCCCCAAGGCCAAAGGAGGCCGTCCACCCCTTTTGACAAGACATGAAAAAAAATTTTGTGTCCTCGAAATTATGCAAGGCAGGAAAGAAACTGCTGCCGAGGTGCGATCCAGTTTGGAAGAAGTGCTTGGAGTCAAGGCAAGTGATGCTACTGTCCGACGGGCACTCAAGGAAGGCGGTCTCAGAGCTGTCCGGACATCCTAGAAATCGCCATTGTCTGAAGTTACCCGTTGAATACGTTTTATATTTGCCACATAACACAAACTGCTAATATTTGAGGGTTCTATCTCCCTCCAGTTCCCACAATATATCCAAACCCATGTCCACACATAGGTCTATTGAGAATATACAAGTCGTGCGTAAGTACACACCTTTTTCTTCTTATTCAGTGGTTTCCTCCTCTCTAGTATAAAGGTGTACCGTATGTTATTGTTTATCTGCTTCAATTAAAAAAAACCTCGTAATTCACCATTTGAATTCTAACACAAATATTGAACTGTTGATGAGTAGGGTCATGTAGTGCAACCACATCAAAAATTTACAGGTGCTGCTCTGACAGAGGAAAATGGGCATGGATACGTGATGAGGAACACATCCAAACCAATGATACCCGTTTTATAGTGAAGCATGGTGGTGGTAACATCAAGATCTGGATTTGCATCACCTACGATGGTGTTGGTTGGTTGGCCATTATCAAGGATACGATGGACAGCATTCTTTACATGGATATCCTGAAGGGTGAGCTCCGGAAAATACCATTTTCCAACACAATAATGACCCAAAGCTCACATCCCAGGTGATTCAGGAATGGCTCCATGAAAAGGTATTTAGAATAACGGTGTGGCCATCGCAATATCCAGACCTAAACCCAATTGAGCACATGTGGGCATGGCTCAAGGGCAGCTTGATTAAGTATAAAACTAATCCAAAGGGCATAAGTGAGTTGATCAATCATGTTAAAAAAAAACACAGTACACCTTCACCAAAGAGTGCCGTAGGGTAATTGGTACCATGCCTCAGCGATGCTAGGTTGTTATTAAAGCCAAAGGTAGGTGGGCAGACTATTAAGAGCTTTACTTTTGACGTTTTGATAATAAAAGTTTTGCTTTATTTTTCGAAAAATTTGAATCGGCATCAAAATGTCCACAATAAATTGGTATCAATATTTGAATTCAAATGGGAATACAACCATCTTTATTCTCAATGTAGTTCGTGTAGAGGGGTAGGTACACGCTGAGATTCACATCCATGGAAGCAACAGTTCCTGAGATATAGTAGCGCAAAGTTATAGTCACACTGTGACCAGTCTTGACAGCGACTGCTGATATTATGCATAATTTAATTCTTTTAGGGTTACAGTACATATTAGCCAACTTTCAATTCTTGACCAACATTTACCTGGCAAAGTAAATGGCTTTTATCGTGTACATGAAAATTCGAAGTCATTGGTCAAGAAAATAAAGGATCATGCAACATCGGCAATTATTATTCAACCTTGGTCTAGATTGGGAAGCAAAAAATGCATTGATTCCCACGTGGATTATATGAAGATGCGAGAATCACAGCTAGCACTGGAGATAATTTTTCATAGAGTGTTGACGAACCCACCAATACAAAGGGGAGTTAGTTTATGAAATGTAAATTGGAAAGTGAGCAGAGTTTATTTGTTAGGTTACCACCGGAGAGATGCAGTGTTTACCGCATAATTGCAGCGCTTGAATGAAAATTCAACCAACTCTAAATCCTCCCACAGCGATATTTTGAACATGCCCGCAATACCTCACGACGATTAACATTTCAACATTATCAAGTGATATATTCCCTATTGGACCGAAAGTACTGTGTAATGAATACTGCCGGGACAGAGTCCAGGAATCACAACATATTACTGAGAAAACCCACACCTTCAATTTTCGTCACACTTTGCGAATAGCAAGCCAAAATGTTGAATTGGCCAAATGTAAAAGGGGCACGTAGAGCTTTCCCAGTGATAGTAAAAAAAAATAAGAGACACTAACAGGATGCAAGTAAAAAAAAAAAGCAATACCTAAAACCATCAAGAATGTCGCCAACTAAAGCAAGGCTTTGGTATGATCAGCATACTACTCTTTTTGTTCATCATCCTTACTACCGACGATGTGATCCCAAGTACTCGAACCGTGGGCTTGGAGAACCCCCATCCGATGATACAAGGTACGAGCCCGGATATAAGGGTCCATATCTCTCACCACTTGCCGCAGTTCCTCGGCCAGGGCCATACGCTTGGATTGCAAGTCGGCCAGTTCTTGTTTTGCAGATTCATTATCGTCCAGCGGGGCGCCTAGTTCGGCCCAGGACCGGGTGACCTCTTCGAGTTGGTTGGTAAGTGCAGTATACTGGGCCAAACGCCGGTCCCTTTCTTCCACGTTCTTCATAAGTTTGTTCTCTTCGGGAGTGGGTTTCTGGTATTCGTACCGGAAACTACTTTGCCCTCCCAACCAATCCACCAGTTGGGTAGGGTCGATGAAATTCTCAAACTGTTGTTTTTGGTCAATAAAATTGATCTTGGAGGCCACCACAGGATCCAACAGGGGGGAAATCATACGCCACACCCCCGAAAAGATCCAAGGTGCGTTATAAATCAGCAATGCACCCAGAGATTCGGGGTAGTAAGCTTCCAGGCAACGAATAAGGATCTTGACAAAGTTAAAATCCATATTGGCCATGGTGAAATCGGAGAGATCAAAGATGATGGTGACGGTTTCCATACCCGGGGCTAAAAACATGCGTAAAGTTTCAATGGTCCAAATCAAGTACCGGGTCATTTCTTCCACGGTTTGATCATCCTTGCGGTGCATCTTAACCCGGGTGACCACTACGGGACGCCCTTGTTTATCCTCGCCGTGTAAAAAGGAGATTCCCTTTTCCAAAATTTTGAGGTCCAGGCCTTCCTCACCCAGTGTGATCACTTCGTCGACTCTAGACTCGATACGCCAACGCAAGGCCGTGAGGATCATAGCCAGAGCTTTATCAACGTTCCATTTACGCGCCCGTAAGAAGCGGAGTAGAATACTATCCGGATGGTCGGCCTGTACCACTCGCCAAAACGACTCACGCAAGGTTTCCGTTGGTGCATCTGTCGTAGAATCAGGGCTCAGCGAAAGCTTCTCCATGGCTTCCTCGGGCTTGGTATCTTTGGCGGTCTGATCCTCCGCGGGGGTACTCTCACCACCAGTCTTGGACTTTGAGGAACCCTTGGAGCGTTTGAGTTTCAAAAAGTTGAGCGACTTGCCAGACTTTTTCGGTTTGGCCGAACCTGCAGTAGTCGAATCGGGCACTTGGTCCGAGGGATTTTCAGTTGCAGGAGAGGTACCTGCACCGTTAGTAGAAGCCGACTCTTCGGGACTTGCAACTTCACCGTTGTTGTTACTATCGTCACCGGTGTCAGGGCTAGACGCTAGATCCAATGCATTGTCGTCGAAACACTGGAGGAGCAACTTCCATAACGCCTGTAGTTTCTGCTGTTGCTCATCGGTTAGGTTACCCAAGTAGCCCGTTGGTTTGTCACCGTTTGTTTGGGTTTCGGCCGACATGATGAACTGAATGGCAAGGGATGAGGGTGTTAAAAGTGGCCACGGATAAAGATTACTACAAAGACAACCGAAAAGGTGTATAAATAAAGTAACAAGACAGAGGAGAATTAGTAAAAGTGGCAAGTAAACAAACTGAGTTGATAGATTACACGCTTCTCTTTCTTGAAAGTCACAACAATGGAGCTAACGCCAAGGAATTCACCTTTTTTCAAAAAAAATCAAGGCTTTTGATGAATGGAATGAGAATAACCGCTGCTCACAGTTGTACCTGGCCAAACACTCCATTCATACCAAACTTACTCCGACTACTACTCATGAGCAAACGTTCACTTACCACTTGCTGTGTCAAGTCAGACACTCATATAGCGGTTATTTTGGTTTCGAGATATTTGAAAATATTAAAGAAAACACTAGTTGGAACAAGAGAAATGCAGCTAAACATTCACTCAGTGATAATATCGTCAAGTTCGGGCCGATACGTGAACCTCGTTTGTCAGTTTAGGTTTCAAACAGAAACGTAAAAAAAAGGTGGGGTGACTTGCACAGCAAATTGCGTGGAATGTTTAATGCGCTCATTAAAGCCGCAGGATAATATCATGCCATGTGCAACCCAAAAATCACACACCCCATACACTCCTGCCAAGGCCGCATTTTCTGATTCTCTACAGTGTCGGAGTAACCACCCTCGTAATGCCTTTTTCCAACCTGTCTCTCCCACATCACGCTGAAAAATGTGGGTCCCATCTGTATTAGCCCCAGTGTGGCATCTTCGTTGCTAGCCAAACTTGAAGATTATATTTGCAACATAAATGAGCTCATATTTCAAAAATATTGCCCAACTGCTTTGCATTTTATTGGGCGTCTATCACTCATCTTCAGCACCAACCATCAGGCTTTATCCCAGTCCTTTCCAAGAGAATGCTCCTGAGAGCCTCCGTAGCCAGTAAGGAAAGGGTGGTGGGTGGGAGTTGTACTTTGTTCGGTCCAAGTGGAAAAATAAAATTTTATGATTTGGTCGATAGGTTACACGAGGAAAGCAGTGAGTTCACTATGAACACTTTCACGTGTCACTTTCTATTGGCCATCCTCCAATCAGGAAATACCACTGGCCGACTTGTCAAAGCCCGCTCATCACTTTAAATTCCACAGGACAAATTATACCTAGAAAAAGAGGACAGAGGCTTGTGAGCAACTGACAAAAAGGATATTGAGCATCCATCCATTAAAAAATTTATATATATACTAAAATAGATCATCTGCCGATTTTCTGTACATCAAAAATTTTAATTATAGAGTGGGATAGACTCAATCTGAGTGCTAACCCTCCAAACCAAGAATAAACCATTCACGCCACATCTGGTGACATAAACTTTTTAACAGTAAAAAAAAAGGAAAAACAAAAAGGGGTAGTGTACATTAGTAGTAAAATAAATAAACCGCAAAGAGTAATTTAAAAGCACGAGGAACGAATGCAAACATTCCTTCAAAACAATGATTAAAGTGCGGTACCCATGCCCAACGTAGCATTATCCGAAACCAGACCAGTATTTCCACCACTACCGCTATTTCCGATGGATTTAGCCATACGGTGGTCGCCACCAAAGGGTCGACCTGGGAAACACGACTGATCTAGCTTCATTCGAGCAAACACCGACGACGTCAAATTGAAGAGGGATAAAGATTCATTGGTGGTGGTATTTCCGGTTAACGTTTTCAAGGATGAAGTGGTGGAAGTAAACGAACTGGCCATGGATTCCAATGCGGTTTCGTCCGTTTCCCAGTCACTATCGCAGAGAAAACTCATATAATCCTCACGTTGTTCCAACAATAGCACCACGTCGTTGAGAGACCGCGCAGAGGCCAAGTCAATGGGTCGTTTTGAATTAAACGTCATTAAACTATGCGAAGCCCCCGCGTCCAACAACAACAATACCATTTCCACATGGCCGACCCACGCCGCAAAATGTAAAGCCGTCATTCCGTTGCCGTCTTGTACATCCGTGCGCATGTGGTTGGCCAACAGGAAACGGGCTAACCGACTCATCCCCAAAATAGCCGCCAGGTGTAATAAAGTCTGGTTGGTCTTGTCGTGTAGGACTGAAAGGGATACTTCGTCCAAGGTAAAGTTGACCCGCAGGGATTCGAATAATTGCAAAAGGGCTTCTTCTAACCTGTCTAAATTACGAGACCGGTAAGCGTTAAGGATGTTTTTCAATAGTTGCATATTGGCCGGTGAAGAATGAAAGTATTGGAGGGATAATTCCACCGGGTTAATCCCACTATCGACCATCAAAACGTCTTCTTCTGGCGGAGTGGCCATCGAACTCTGAGAATGATGTTCTCCCTGACCGCCCTTGGTTATGTCGGATTGGGAAGGAGAGGTGTTGGTGGAACCCCCCGTAGTGTTTTGGTTTTCGGCCGCTACAATTCGCATGGCCACTTGTCGAGGGTCTTCAACCCGACCCGTCATTTTAATGCCCACTACTTGAAGGGCCAATTCCATCAACTGACGTTCGGTATCGTCTACATAAGTAAACAAGGGTATCGATTCTTTGGCATCCAGCGGGAATTCCGTACCGGGTAATGACTCTCCCAGGGTTACCATCACGGGACCCGCAACGGTGGAAGGAGGCAGTACGCACACCATGGTGTTGGGAGACCAAAAATGGGTAATCTTGGCCGGAGCGTCACCGAATAAGACCCGAAGATTTTCATGAAACCCTACCCCTAATAGCGTAACCTCAATCCCACCGTTTACCGGACCCTCTGTCGGAACAATCCGGTCGACTTTGGGTAGTTGAACCCCTTCCCGAATAGGCGAAAACTGGTTGCTAAATACGCTACTTTGCGGACTGGCACTCTGGCTGCTCGTCAGAATCTGGGTAATGGCCGCGTGATTGTCGTTGAGGAGGGCAAAGTCGGGGACATTAACAGAATTCGCCCCCAGAAAAGCGTCCTGTCCAGAGCTGACAAACGGTGAATAAGTAGGAATGGGCATAGAGCCAAACGTACTGATTAGTCGGTCCGGAGGAGCCATCAAGGTAGACTGTGGGTAACTCGAAGGGGATCCCGTGGGGAAACTGGGGGAGTTGAGAGGCAGCATATTAGGTGGAAAATGAGGAGTAGCGGGTGGTGAAAGTTGAGCTGCCAATAAAGGGGAAGGAAGCGGGGTATTGTTGCCCAGAGGGGTGTTGGAAATGGAATGGAACCCCGCCAGACCAGTGTACCCCGCCGTTGGACCACCCCCACTAGTGTGCCGACCTCCACCAGAAACCGCAGCTGACAGTGGAGGCAGCGGTGGGTCCCCACCTATGGCCGAAGTGGATGATGACGTGGTGACCATGCTGGGCTGTAATGTGGCAGGAGAATTCAGCACGGAACGTCGACCTTTACCGACCTCATGTCCGGTATTCACCACTGGCTTGTCCTGGGTCTTGTGTTGTAACCGACCCTCCACATCGTACTCGGCCTTGGGTCGCTTACGTTCACTCTTGAATTTAGTAGATTTATGATCATCCGTAATCATAATGGGCGGGGAGAGTCCCGTAGCGAGGACCGTCCCCGTGTAGTCCCGGATGACCAGGTAGATGCAAAACCCAACTTTCTCGGCGTGGTGTCGGCAGTAGCACGTAATACGAGCCGGTAGATGCACCTCGCCCTTGTGAAAGTCCACGATATCGTAGCAGTTAAAAATTAAAGTCCGACGTCGTTCGAGGTTGATACGTTCCTCGTCCCATTCGGATTCCATGGACGGGGGTTGGTGATGGTCTGACGTAGGGGAACCCGGACGGCTTTGAGCGGGTGTGGTAGCATTGCTAGGAAATGCCCGACAGCGATTTTCCTTGCGACGTTGGGCGCGTTTAAACTCACGACGAACACATCCCATGCACACATCTACTCTCTTGGTGGGCGCACTAGCGCAAACAACCGTGGCCTCTAGGGACAAAATCTGATGATCTGGTGGTAAGGGCGAAGGTTCCACTAGGTGACCTTGGCGGTTCCGAGTACGATCCTTCACCACTGACAAGTCAGGCAAGCGTAAGTGAGACCAGTGGGTGACTTGATCCCCCCGGCTGTCCAACAACTGCAACCCTAGTCGGATTTGGGTTTCCACCCGAGATTTAGCACCATGTCGGGGTATACCGAGCATGACAATACGTAACTGCCGATTTAAAACGTCTTGGGCTAAAGAGGTGGGTAACCGTTGCATCAACGCCATGACTCTGGCCTCGGTGAACTCTTCACAATGACCCCGGAATCGTCGTAGGCATTCGTGTAGGGTAGCAAGATTTTCCCCATCGTCTTCGGCCGCTCCGCCTGTGTTGGAAACGGGAGAGTGATGATCGATTTCGCCGCTACGTTCAGGTTTCTTACCCTTTACCTTGGCTTGGGCAGCCGAACCGATGGCCCGGGCCAGGGGGCTCAGACCACTGGTACTGCCTCCTTTGAACCCTGGGGAACTGGCATTAGGCTGGGGCATCTGGGGCGTCGTAAAACTGCTCGAGCCTGTAAATCCCGGGGAAGAGGCCCGCGAAGTGGGTAGTGATGGGGACACGTGATGTGAATTGGATCGTTTCACTCCAGGCAAGGGAACGGCGCCAGTCGTGGTAGCCGCTCGGGACAAAACCAGAGGGGAATCGAGATTCAACTCATCCATTACCGGATCCAGAAAGGGACTGTGGTCCGTCGTCAGGGATCGACTTAGAGCCCGTCTACCCCTCACTTGTTGACTCGTTCCCGTTGCAGCCGCCATGACGGGGGATAGAAACGAGGTAAAATGGAAGGCGTGGGTGTCGTCAGTGGGGGACGTTACCTGACTGTTGCTTTGTGCCTGTGAAGCCTTGCGGCCAGAATATTGCAACATTACCGAGAGACACGTGGCAAAAGTGTCGTCGCGGTAAACAATAGGCAAAGGGCGATTTCTGCCAGATTATCTGAGAATAATATGGACCTAGTCGGACTAGATTTGAACAAAATAGAATCGCACCAATGGGAATTAAAAAAAAACAAGGAAAATTAGAACATGTGCCACTGACACCAAACAAGACGGAAGGGAAATGCAAGACCTTGACGGGTTAGAGACAGCCCGCTATACAACTTGTACGTTTAAAACCCGCCGAGATTGCAAGGTGAAAATGGGCTGCTGCAAAACACATACATACATGTATAAATATACTGCCTGTTACCAAGGAGCACAAGGCGAATTGAATAATTCAACTTTCTATGCGGGGAATAATGAAACAAGGCGTCGGAAATAGACCCCTTAATATACAAACCAGGGAAAGTTTTGCTCAAGGTTCCTAGTGAACCCACTTACATTTGCCAAACCGAAACGTGGTATGATAGGGCCAAGGAACAGCTGGTCTGAAAAAAGTAAAAGGGGCACGGGACAGGAAATCCCAGAAAGTCGATTGTCAAGGGGGCACGCTAGCGAATCGCTTAGATAGAGAGGGAGTGAGGGTTACACCAACGTAGAGGCCACCGGGTTACACCACAAAGTGTGATCTGGTAGTACAGGAGGCTCTCAAAGTGAAAGATTCTGTAGTAGCGAGGGCACCACCTTGTGTGAGTTGGACTTTCACTGTGTTATCCAACTTTGACTTCCGAAACACAGGGATAAGGTGAGAGTGTGTGAGGGGGGGAAAGGGGGTGGAAATGCGGTGTCAAAAAAAGGAAAAACGAGGATACGAGACTCAATGTGGTAGAGCGGCAAATGGAAGCAATCTACCTATGTCGGGCGTCGATTTATTTATTTTTCCACTTCGAGGCACTGATGCGATTGATAGCGGCACGCGAAGGAGAGGGAGGGATAAATGCTGGAAACTTAAAGGCGGGTCAGTTTATAACAATGACGAGACCGGTGCAGAGGTTGTAGCTACAAAAAAAGGGACTTTTAGGGTGTGAATAATGTGATGGTTTCCTTTTACGTGCTACCGCGTGGCAATAGTCAAAGTGGTATTGAATAGGTCCCACACTATAAAAAATTTCGAATTCCGACGAAAGAAAGACCGTCAAATCTGGGGGAAAGTATTGACGGAAAAGGGAGCACGGTTAAAACTAAGCAATGATATGCAGAAAGTGGGAAGAGGATAACAAACAGGTTAGTAAGGTGTGTATTGATGTTGATGCTACTGGGTAGAGTAAGGCCTAGGCTGGATCCGATATAGCAAGCCCTCCGAAGTGAGGGTTCCCATTTTTTCCTAATTCCACTATCACCATTTTTCACAGGACTGTCTGCTTAGTCCACACGTGCACCGTTGATAACGTAACAGAGCCCAACGGGTATGACCAGTTGGCGCTGTGAATTCGCAAAGGACACTTGTGACCGGCAATGGGAAAAACATGCACACGTTGGTCATCAGCCTGGTTGCACTTTTGGAAACGGGCCAAAAGGGGGAGAGTCGGGAAAGGTGGTGAGTGATGGTCCACAACGCCGCCACCGCTAAAAAGTCGTCGGCCAACCCTTTCCCCTCTCCTCCTCCTGTGGCCTTCCTTTTTTTTAAAAGCAAGACAGATGCCGCCCTGGACTGGAAGAGATGGGCGGAATAAAAGCCGTCGTGAACTGGCACAGCATTGCCTAGTTCCCTTGTCCAACCCGCGTGACACAAAGGCCAAGAGATGACGACAAATTGGCCTACTTCCACCCTCCCTAGACTCTGCTCTGCTTCCTGGTGTGTGTGTGGCTGTCCAAAGTGAAAGGTCTTATGGGTTTTTTCCCCTGGACGTCTATTGGTACCGACTGGACATTGCCCTTTTAGAATTGGAGAAAATAGTAGGCCTGCCCCACCTTGTCTTATTGGTGAGTGGCTGGTGTACCCTTCCCATTGCTAGAACAGTGCTAAAAACTCACCTGTAGAAAATGTCACAAGGTAATGCGTACCAACGGTATGGGTGTTTTCGCCTTTGTCGATTCCGTTGTTCTTAAATAAATAATATATCAACACAAACGTAGTACCTTGTATACGGCCTAGACAAGTGGCGCCCTGAGCAATGCAAAACGTTCAACAAGGGTCCAGGACCTGTTCAAAGCGAGGTAGGTGAAAAAGGTACAAGGAGGAAAAAAACGACAGGTGTCAAAAATAGGTGAGTCGTCAAGGTTATTTGATAGTTATTTAGGGTTGCCTAGATACAGGATGACACAGCGTTACTTTCACATAAGAACACAGGCAGGTCGGAACAATCAAACCCCGAGGTAAGTAAAACCTATAAGACTGTTGGACCAGGGAAAAATGCCGACGTATCAGTTGAATGGTCGAGGACTGTTTAAGGCTTATGAAACCGAACATCACACCCTCACACACAGCACAGCTCCTTCTCCTTTCATTTATTTTTATACCGATAGAGTAAAGGACCCAATTCACAATGAGTTCAGGTACTCACACTGGAAGGGTGACGCTAGGAATTCTTTATCTGCCGAGGTCATATGAAGAATGGCGCTGATAACACAAAAGAACCGCACAGTTCGGCTGAGGATGACGAAGCCTGTCAAAATAAAGGGGCATTTTCGTCCGAACTAACCGATAGGGCCCAGAAATGATTAGGGTTACCATCAATTCGGCAGATCGCGAATGGCTGTTTTCCTTGTCTAAAGACTGTAACCTCCCCTTCCCCTTCTGCACAAGTACCGAAAAAGGGGGAAAAGGAAAGTAGACCCTAATGAACGGAGATCCGGGAACCCAAATATTTTTCACCGAACAAAGCTTTTAAATTCATTACAGATGAAAAAAAAAGATAGTAAAGAATGGTCAACTTACTTGACTATAGCACGTAGCGGTTGGGCGGGAATAATTTTAGTAGTTGGACGAGTCTCAGTACACCAAGATTGATGTTACTGATGACATGTAATAAGGATGTGTATTGTACACAAAGATACAAAGATACAAACATCAAACACTGGTCCACTAGGTAATAAAAGTCCAGTGATCCAAAGCACAATCGGAATGGACAAGGGCGGGAAATCATGATTAGCAATCCCTCGAGGTTAGTGTGTTGTACAAGTGAGCGTGCTAAAGATTAAAGGTTTTGGCTTCTTCTTGCTTTTTTTCCAGCTTTCATCTCAACCACCGACCATATCGCCTTTTCTTTGGGATAAGACCCCACACCACCTATGAAACCTTGAAAGTGAACCCAGCACCCGAACATTAAAAAAAAGAACTCAAAACCGCTAAACCTGAAAGCCAGGGGAAATTCCTACC
>JANBPY010000258.1:0-12845 GCA_027577015.1 Dispira parvispora
GACCTGCTACTGCTGTAGTTGGCTATTGAAGAAATAACATGGACAACTGACGTCATACAAAAGTAATCTGAATACCCATGTTACCCTGCTGACATTTAATCTATCTATCACCGCCAACACATGGTGATAATCGAAATAAATTTATAGGAAATACTACCGATCCCTGTTCAACCATGGGAGAGAAGAAGATCTGTGACATGGCATGTAATTCTGTACCATCCGCTGGATCTCGAATTGCACGTCACTACTGCTTGTGGATAACAAGAGTACCATTGTTAGCTTTATATCTTGTAGAATAATAAATGCATCATCGATTATAAATGGAAGGAAACGAAAAGTTGGTTTGTGAATTAAAGTCAGTAATCACTTTCTGCTACCACACCAAAACTATCGAAGAACAACACCCAGTTCAGAATAACAGTAAAAATGGAAAGTGCTTCAGATCCATTCGGTATTACATTTAGAATTCCACACGTAAAATATATCGGTAATGTTTAACATAATATTTCACAATAAATGAAATGCGTAACCCTTATGGATTACTATGGTGAGTTTGTCCGTAAACGAACACATGCTTCGGGAAAAGGTATCTATCGTTCCTGTTCAACGAGTTACTTCGCAGGTGCTCAATGACTTGGAAAAATTTGTCATTCTTTACCAAGTAGCAATACATCAGAAACGCTGTCATAGTTATGAGTTCTCAGCTCAAGGCAGACGAACATTTTTAACTATTTGCTAACCTTTACCCTGACTTTCAATCCTGCTATCCACCAGGGATAGCTTGATCCTTTTATCATAATTTACTTGCATAGTACTGACCATTATTCACCTCCGACCATGTTGGTTACATGGATAGCTGGATATAGCGAACGCATTCGGTTAAATTCACCAATCTCTGATGATACATTATTGACGAGATGAAATAGTTCAGGCGTGTCTATCATTGGGGTATGTTCTTGAGTATTCGCTTTTTAGAAGAATTGAAGGTGAAATTTCGAAAATATTGTTAGGAGGTTTCGATTTGTTGATGTCCTGTTACGCATTGAACAAGTTAAATTACCGCTATCATACAGATTCCTCTGCAGCATCCCTCACCAGACAGCCCAGGGTAACGAAAAGCGAATCAAAAGTCGTGAGGGTGTTATTGGTAGAGTTCATGGTAGATGCACTATTGACCTCCTCAGACGAGATAACATCTTGGGACAGCTGATTCGGTGTCCGTACCAGTTGGCTATGGTATTGATCCAACAGCAATTGCCAATGTCGACGTAAAACGGTAAATATTGAGCTGTTCTCCACGGCAACTCTGGAATCCTCGGTCTCATCCAATGGTGGAGTATACAACTCATTCCGACAAAGTGGTAATTGACGGATGGCCCTAGAGAGCAAAGTCATCCACCACGGTAACCAACACCGAAGCCCTGCTTTCATTACCTCGGTACTCGGAGGAGTTTGTTGAAGGGCGACCAATTCATCCAGAGCTGATTTCATACTGGCGTCTTCGAGATCCCCAGAGGAACGGTTCATTTCATCTGACGGCCAAAGGTCACACCACCACCCCACCTCGGCGAGATCCGACGGTACGGAGCAAATCGGCACAATATTCATTAGCATATCCACCCGACTTAAATTGCAAGCCAAGCAAAGCAATGCACGGGTAATATAGTAAGCCGCCAGCCGCTCTGCAGGTGCTTGAGGCGTGAGGTATTGGTACTTAATCTGTTCCGCCCATGCCAATACATCCCTCAGTTGAAATTCGGTCACTTCCATCGCCGACAAAAAGTGAACACGGCTGATTAAGCGCCGTAACACAGAGTCACGTAATTCTTCCAAAACTTGGTAGGTAAGGGTGTACAAGGTCTGTGGTATAAGTTTGGGATCAGAGGAAGTGCCCGTGGAGACTACGGTAGTGGTCCAGCTCTCTATCTGTTGCAGCCTGTGAGACAGCAAGTTTCCCTCGGCGTCTTCCGGGGACTGGGGGTTACTTTGGTATTCGTGGATAAGGCCCTCCACTGCGGTTAACCACAGGTTGAAAAACCACATAAAATAACTCTGGTCGGGTACCGGGGTGGAAGCCTGTGCGTGACGAAGTTTGGCTTGTTTTACCCAATGGGTGTGATAAACCACCGAGTACTGGCACAGATGTTCCCAAGTTAGGTTGGTTTTTCCCCGACATAGAGTTTCCTCCGCGTAACGTAGCAGCCGCTGGGGTACCGATGAGTCCTCCGCCAACACAGCAATGTCAGTAGTCAGTTTCAATGATACCAGGTCATGCCGACGGCTAAGCGCGCCCAAAGCCGACGACATGTCCCCCAAGTAGAGAAAACACTGGGCAGCCTGTTCACAGTAGTCCTTTAGCAACAACTGGTCCGCCCAAGCAGCCCATAGTGAGCGAATAAGGTCAGTATCATGTCCTAACCGAAGGCGTGCCAGAATCAGGGCCTCACGGAACTTCTCGGCCTGCTGATACACGGCTACTGCTTTTTGGGGCTGATCGATGGCCAAGTAAAACAGGGCGGCCAGATTGGTTTCCCCTAGTGTATTATATTGTGAGGCCATCGTCAACATCCCTTGGCGCCAGACGTCACGGCCCGCAGCCGGACTGACGGCAAGAAAGAGCAACTGAAACGCCCCCGGAATGTCTGCTGTGGTTTCTTGTGATAAGGCCTTGAGTAAGGCCGTCAAAATTTGACCATGCCATACGTCCAACATAGATGACAAGGGTATGGAGGCGGTGCTAGCCCGAGTGTAATGACATGACGCTTCTTGACTAACAAGAGAGTATACATCGTCTACCTCCCCAAATAGCAGGTCCGCCAGTGAGGGATGGGTCGTCTCCGTAGAGTCTTCGGATGGGCCCGCCAAGATATCACGAGTGGGGCCCAAGTTAGTATTCATGGTTGAATTATCTTTGGAATGGTTCCGACGGGCGATTGCTTGTTCCGCTAATTTCCAGCACAGCTTATGCTGTACTTCTCGGGAAGTGGCCAACATCCGTTGGGTCAGCTCAGGAAACAAGTTGGTTTGCTTGTTTTTACGTCTTTTCTTTGCTGGAGGAGTCGGGGCTGTCGAACCAGAGGGGGGAGGGTGCGACAAGGCGGGTATGGCCCCGGTACCCTTAGTTTCTACTGTCCTTGGTTGCTCTGTACCCGTTGTCCGCGTAGCACCCTGCTGCTTCTCGGTATCCATAGGAACACCACTCCCCGGAGACTTGGATCCTTGCGGTGACTTGGGAGGCTTCTCAACAGCGGGATTCGCAGATAACCTCCAACGCCGTACGGTTTGGTCATCAGAACCTGTAATCAAAATATCCGAATCCAAGAGATCCCACGAAATGCATAGGCAGCGACCGTAGTGGTCGTCAAACCGACCCAAGATTTTTCCCGTGGTGCTATCCCAGACGATAGCTGAACCATCAAAGGATGATGTAGCCATCCAAGGCGAGGCCGGGTCAGGATGCCAGCACAGGTCGGATACTTCCCGGGAGTGGCCCCGAAAACTGAGCAACGGGGTGGTACGGGGAACGATGGCAGCATCTTGGCTTACGTCGGTGGCTTCTGTGGAAATGACCGAGAGATCATGGATAGTGACGGTTCCATCTGACGCGGCTATCGCCAGCGTAGGGGAGGAATGTGACCCAAGAGGTAAGGGTTTGAACTGGATTCGGCTAATCCAGCCACGGTGACAGTGGTACACGGTCACAAGGTCCAAATTAGGCCACCGATAAAGTTCCACGGAACCATCTGTATTACCCACCGCCAATAGAGTAGGTTGTGTCGGGTGGTCAATGGCCACTTCACAGGCCAGACTTGACTTGGTACGATGAAGTTCCTGTAATGTAGAACTGGACTTGTATAGGGCCTCGCATAAATCGAAGCTTGGTTCCTTGAGGCGATCGGGATCGAACAAGCGAAGGGTGCCGTCCGCACCACAGCCGATTAACCAGTAGCCCTGTTCAGTGGGACTATCATCGGCTATCCGCAACCTTTTCGAGTAGTGGTCAGGCAGTTTGGCAGCCAAAAGTGGGTCACGCGGGCACCACACCAAACTATAGACAGTGCCCTTGTGGTAAGTTTTGAAAGTTAGCGAACTGTCTTTGCTGATATCGAACAGACACACCAGGCCACGGTCGTTTCCGTATGCGATAAGGTGGTCGCTAACCGGGTGGTGAGCCACGCTGGTCACTTTTCCTTTAATCCCACGCCATAATTGGACAGAATCCAGGGAATTCCCGGGCGAAGAGCAGTCCCACAAGCGGATGGAACCGTCCCCGCAGGCAATGGTAAGTCGAGTAGGTTCCTGGGCTGGTACACGAACGCTATAAACATGCCCACCCAGACTGCCCGCCTTGCACAACACTTTACCGGTGTTTATATTAAATTTTATAAGGCTGCGGTCCATGGATACGCTGTAAAGCTCGCTACGATCCTGATTAACTAGCAAGCCAAAGACGGTGCGGGTGGGCCCTTGAGCGAACCGTTTCTTGGTGGAGAACTGATTGTGAAGAAAATCCCAGGTCAGAATTTCGCCCATATAGGAAGTAACGAGAATCGTGTGTGGTGACGAAGAAAGGTATGGTGCCAAGGCAATCCACACGCGACCCTTTTGGTGGTCGGTATAAAACTGTTTGGCCCTTGGGAGCTTAATCTGTTGCAAAACTTGTTCTTCGGACACATCCCATAATCGTAGGGTTTTATCCCGGGAACTAGAAACAAGTCGACGGCCAGATCCCACGCCCTCGCCATTTGACGCTGGTAATATCCACAAGAGGTCGTGGATCTCATCTGTATGATCCTCAAGTCGATACGAGCAGGTTACTTGGGATTTACCCGCTGAGTCTTTGGATACCTTGGCAATGGTGATTCCACCATTTTGGTGCCCAATGGCGACCAGGTCATAATCCCAAGTTGCATCACACACCGTACGAATCACGTATACTGTGGATTTGTGAAAACTAGCAGTGCAATGATGCTGAGTGACTGGATCGTAGACCACCACCCGCCCTGCTTTGTCTCCCGAAACGAGGAGAGCCGAGCGCGAGGTAATGGCCAAGGCCGTTACTTCCGAGCCGTGATGACCGTGGGTGCCCACCACACGACGTTGTGGATAGTCCCATACCTGAACTTTACCGTCCGCACCACCTGTGCCTAGCCAATAATGACCACGGCTCTCGTCCACCAGACCGGCTGTGGCGTTGATACGAACCCCCTCTTTCCCTTTGAGAAAAGTCCACACAGACCAAGTCTCGGTATTTAGAAATACCAGTAGGCTGCGGGCTGCGTAGACCATGCATGGCGGGTACCGGTCTTGCTGCTGACTATCGTCCAATTGGGCGATTGAAACGGTGGGAATCTCAGCTAACCAAACAGCAACGTGCGCATTGTACCAATTAGGAGCCGGAGGGAACACTTGTTCCGAGTGAAGTAACACCATGGGGGAATCAACCGTTTAGCTAACCGGCAAATGCTGACCGTGTGGTAATGCAGTGGGGTATGTAACTCCCGATGCAATCACAATAACATGGAGCTTACTGCTTTGCTGAGTGTCAAAATCGATTACGAAAAATATAATTTCGGGGTAAAGGTGGTGAGAGTAAATAATGGAAATACATGAAATGCAGTATGGAAAAAGTACATGGATACCTGCTCTAATGCCTATATTCGGTACCAACCATTTCGCCTACCCAAAAAAAATACGATAGAATGCGGGTGAGGAAACTCGTTCTCCCTCTACCGTAGCTGAGCGGAACCAGTAAGTTAAACATTGGAGGCAATTGGATACCAATGTACCAACTTCTAAGGAATACAGGTGAGGTTTCTCGTATATTTGGCGAGCATTATTTCGCGAGAGATCCATTCACCTCTGATGGACATTTCGCTACTGTATCAAACAGGTTAACCATATTAAACCAATTATATTTTTTAATCTGGTTTTTATACCCAAAATTACTAGCAGAGTTTTGACTTTATTCTTAAAAAAATTAGTTCGCTAACACACTGATCACAGTACGCTGTAGTATCGGTTAGGTCATCGAAAGATGTTCGAGGGCATGCAATTTATAGGCTAGTAAAGAAAATCGCGGATGGTGCAATTGAAATGTGGGGCATAGCAGTACCTTTAGTATGTAAAGTAACGCATGCATGAACAAAGTAAGGCGGAAAGAAGGCTACTCTTTAGAGTGGAGTGTTTGGGTTGCATTTCGGATTACGCGTTTAGAAAAAACAACTTCACTTGTGCCCACCCAAGTTATAAGGGATGTTAGTAAGAACGAAAAAAAAAGAAAAATTAAATGAGTGGTGGACTCTAAAAGGCCACCCTTGCGCTACGCCACAATTCACCAAATAAAACGTAAGCAGTAGTCCAATGGCGAGTGTGTGGTGGTGTTGTTGCACCACGTAAACATCATCGATGGCTGAGAATAAAAATAGCACCAGCACACCCACACTGAACATCCTAGTTTAACCTATTAAAATGCTGGTCGTGATAATTAGCCAAACAAACCCTTTTTCTACTGTCTTGACCATGGGAATAAGAATGGATAAAACCACTACTTCAACAGATCGCCATTTTTGGTGTTTTTGATGAAAAAATGTTCGCGTCATCGCCTTTGGAGGCGTTATGGGTTGTTTGCCACTATCCAATAACCGACGTTGACGGCAGAAAGTCGGACAACGGATAGTGTCATCTTCATCTAAATGCTTTTTTTTTCGTTTTCCCAGGCTGACATTGGGCATACGTACGTTCACCATATTTGCTTTCCAGAAACACAAACCACAAAGAAATTTGACCAAAATTTTATGAAATTCACACATTAGTCAAGCAAAAAAATAGGGTTACAAGTGATCGCATAACCCGCCAATAAAATTTGTATTGTGCACACACCTACACTCCCTTCGTTGGATATCGGAATCTGAAAGCAATTGATTTATGGATCCCCCCTAGCCTTATTCAAAGCAACCCTGCACTGTTGGTCAAAAATGGATCGGTCGTTCCCTCTTGTATACTGAGGGTGATATCGTCGAACCGCCACGGTAGCAACATCCACATTGACGAGCGACAGGTGGTATGAAATCACGCATGCCCGCTAATTTATGAGCGCAACAGTAATTTTACCCCACGGATCCAAGTTCAACTGTCGTCATGCATTGCGGTTATGAGTGCACGCTTTTTCGGATATTGATGTGGAGTAAGCATGCTGTATGGTGCATCTAATGCTTATATGTCGGGCTTGCATACCATTCAGCAGGTGAACGCAAGAAGACCTAAAAAACGACATCATTGCTATTTGGAGTACACAAATTAACGTTTACACCGCTACATTCATACCATACTTTGAAACTCACTACCTTCCTACCCTACTCCTCTTCTCGGCTCAGATGTCAATATAAACTCGAAGAGTGGCGATACATCTGTCAAAGGGGTATGATGCACCATTGGATATTATCCTCCGTAACCAAGAAAACGGTTATAATTTAAAAGTTGTTCAATCATGGTATCCAGCGATAACTGCTGGGTGAATAGACGTATAATGTATAAAACGATATTCACGCAAGGGTTAGATTAAGTGCCTCGATGGTGAAAGTAATTTCGAAACTAGACTGTGTTTGTTCTATAAAACTTTCGTCGGTCATCCGCACACAAACAATTCCTGAATGAAACACAACATCAGAATAACCGTAGTTTGGAGGGGAACACAGAGAAAAACTAACCTGTAAACTATGCTCAGAAAGGGCTGGGTGAACCCGCTACTTCATCACGCATCTCAGTATACTAAATTGTAATCACACATCTGCACCTTTCCCCACACTGAACTCCTTTTCATTTTTGGACAAGGGGCCAGCCTGTTGCCATTGAATTCCGTTGAGCACGCTACCCCTAACACCTTTTACAGCTTTGTGACATAATTCCGTAGGTTTTGCTAAAATATACAACGTAAGGACACTCCCCCAAAGGATTTCCTGATTACCCACTGGGGGTAAGACCAAGGCCCAAGTACTTTGCCACGGCCCGGGTATTTTTTTTAACAGTCAAGCGAAATGTGGACTAGTCCAAGGCATCTCTCCATGGGCTTGTAGGGTGCATCATCCGGTGGGAAACTGAACACTGTTATTGTAAAAGATTTCACGGCGATAGCAAAAGGATGAGATGGCTTTACAGCGAATCGCATGAATGATGTTGGGAGGAAGCTACGTAGAGAAACAGGGTGGAGTCCAGCCTATTTCTTTATTCTCTTGCAGGTTGGGTTGGCCTTGAAGAAAAACAGGGGGGGGGGGCAACACTGGGACTAACTATTGCGGGTTTCCATTGTTTTTATTCCCCAAGACTGAATGTTTCATACTTTCACTCAGGGGCTGGAACTCTGTATTTTACTGCCGCCCCCCAAAAAAAACCCGGTCTCTTGATGCACTAATCTGATGGTTTGTTTAATTGGACCTGGTTGATCCATGTCAATTTTGGTGAGAGAAGCCCCACAGCAAATTTTCCTTCCTGAGAACACTTTAACAAAACAAAAGGGGGATTGATCTATTCAGATATTTCAGTGGCGAGTACCATCATTAGTGGGTGTAATGGAGTTCTAATACTTCTGATTATAGCAAGAGCTCTTTCCATTTATGATGGACCCTTTCTCATCCATGTTGAAAACGTGAAACCGTGGTACAGTAAAGAATGTAGGGGTAAAAGATAAACTGTACTCAATTGAGAGATTCGTGCATCTTCAAAAACAGCCAATCCCTTTGTCATGTTTTTCGATATTCACCGAGTAAACCAAACCTTGACACTGTGTGGTTAAGGTTGTAGATAGGATACCCTAATGCCGTTTCTGTACCAGTGTGGTGGCAACAACAACTTATTGGTGCAGGCATTTATCGTACCTTATTGGTGAACACTTAACAGACGAACGGATGCAAAGACCACCTCAATGAACGCCTTGTGTACCCCAACCCCGGGGCTCCAATTGATTCGCAAACCATTTACCGTATAGGTGCTGGTCGGCCCGAAGGGAAGATCCTAGGTGTTTGGAGATGATAGGTTTGACCTATTCACAGTGTCTGTCCAACTCTTCTTAAATTGGATAAATGGACGATAACGGTCTTTACGTCTCTTTTGTTTATTCACAAGGAAAAACTCTAAAATTCGGCTGATCCTGGAAGGGAGAGGTAAATAACCGGTTCGTGTTGTAGTGCTGGCTAGCAAAAAAAACTTTTGGAAGCAGCGTTGTATCAAGAAAGGCCACATGCTATTCTCAAGAGAAACAAGAATACTGCCTTTGATTCTCAATGCAAAATTATAGGTGTTGTACGAGTTGCGTTTTTACTACTCAACAGCGATAAAGGTGTACCAATTGCAATGCAATCAAAATAATTTTATAATGAATATATTTCGCACTTGAGGTCATCTGTGGTGTTGGAAAACTACCACGAAAATGGGCTCGGTGCTGGTTCCAACAAACACCACAGACCAAGCAAATCCTGGAGAGCCTTGGCATTTTTCCATTCGAGTAGCCCCGATAATATACTGCTTATGTTGAGGTCATCGGCATATCGAATACAAGCTGTGGCACAAAACAAGGTATACGTTGAGCATTACTCATTGTTGGAGAGTATGTTTATTGTAGACTTGTTTTTCCTTGGTCACATTATCACCTTAGCGGGTCCAAGCGCAGTTTTCAGGCTTGGCCAACCAGCTTGGGAAAACGAATACACTCATCACCTTAAACCAACTTTTCTGCGGAATGTGCGACTTTCTCCAGATTGGGCACGACTAGCGTTCAGTTCAGTTGAGTGTGAATGTTTGGATTTGATAGTAATCGCTGTGGTTCACCGCGAAGAAAAAAAATAAACTTTTTTTCATTCCCCCCTCTTTTTCCGGTATATATAGCGACCATAGCTTGCATAGCAGATATTAAATGAATATGTGTTTAAACTCGTAGTCTGACAGTTTTTTTTGGGCATTTTACCCAGTAGCTATTGTGAAAACAATTAAGCAAGCTTGTGATGTATTTAATTTTGCAGAGTGTATAGGTTCAAACAGCCTGTTAAAGCCTCTTGCTTTTCTCGTCCACTTTTGTCAAGACTTTGATTAATTAGCGTCTTCTTACCATCACCCCTGTACTTTGTGTCAACCCTTATGGCGAATTAGGTAAGCTCTCTAATCACGCAATGGCAAGTTTTTATCCTGGTCAAATTTGTTACCAGTTTATAGTAACGGTGCTATTTTCACTGTGTTTTTATAGACCCTTCCACCTCGGCTCTTTGTATGGCAAATTCATTGTATTCCACATGTATGTGGCTGGAGTGTTGACGGACTGTATGGGACAGCACTGCATGGGAAACTTATAGCAGCACCCCTTTTCGTTTTTCTTTTCAACTTTTGCAAAGCGCTAGTTTTTTTTTATGCAGTTTCAAGTCATGTCTTGATTAAGATATAATCAGAAATACCTCATTCCCAGCACTGTAATTCACCTACCTGCGCAATGAAAGCATGACATACAGCCATTGAACAGACTTGCTGTGGTTATATTCGTGAAGAGTGAGTTGTTCATGAAAATAGCGCCATGCAAATGACCTATGCTTTTTCCACGTATGCTTGGTTTTCACCAAGTAGTTAGTCGGCTTATCTTGTACTGTACTTTAATCGCCGGATTAACCAGCAAATGGGTATAATCATTATTGCTAACAGTACTAGTGGTGTACGTGGTCCTTTTGCCTTTGGTTTTGCATTTCTTCCGTTTCTTTCATTTCACACTATTCTGTAATCCCAGTCTTTTGACGGTGGGTTGATTTTCTTCTAACGGCAGAAACGATAATCATCGCGTTTTACATCACTGGTGGATTATTTAACCAGTTCCACCTAATTGGTCCTATGGGTATCTAACGAACTAGTTCCCTTCCATCCATAATTCGACATACCAAGTGTACCCCACTCTCCGACGTTGGTGTTTTCTACCCCCATTCCACTCACGTTGCATGTCCGATATTACACGGCGCTTTTTTCACCAGAGTTTCGTTTGAGCTCCCATTTCTACTCGATCGCTTACCTATTAATGTTCACACAGTGACATCATTTTTTAAACAACGCAGTAAGTCAATCATTCCAAGTCATTCCTGTTCAATGCCGAGCTTAGGGTACTTTTGACAAAGTAAAGCCGCTCCATTTGGAGTGACAATCAACCGGGTCCATCGCCATGGGATTTGGTACTTTTACATAACATCCACCACTTTTTATCAATTTTGGGTTATAAGAAGAGGATACATGTAACCACCTGGTTGAGTGAGGTCTACTCATCAAACCACTTCCGCCCCTGAAACCCTTTATTTCACCTGGCAGACACACGATTACTTTTATTTTTCTTTTCATTTTGGTAACTATCAATCCCCTCCTTCCCTCTTCCCTAAAATAACCAGGACACAGTTGAAACCCTGGTCCCCTGGAGTTTGACGGGTGTTGTCAACTTTACCTTTGTATTTACTGCTTCCAGTGTGGTTCGGGTGTGCCAAGGCTTTATTTATAAACACCATTCTGTTCACCTACATTGTCTTACCCCCGATATAATTAACCGCGCCACCTTTCCCCCACACTTGTTATGGGACGGTGCTGCATATTGGCTATGCTGTAGTTTTTCTCCTTTGTAAATTATCGTTTTACCTATTAACCATTGAAGTTCACTGTGAACATATGTTCACTTTTGGTTTGTCATTTTTTTTGCCCAAATCACACTATTGAATCTGCCAGAACGACACGTAATAGTACGCTTAAGCCCGCCAACCGGGTCCATCTTCGCAAACTGTGCTTTGCTAAATTATCTTTCCGATACATTCGTTGTTCTTTCGAGCGAACCATACGTATTAATTCATATTCTCTCTAGCCTAGACTTTGAATACGGTTAGTTGGATTGTACTTTCTAACAGCGAGAGGGAGGATACCTTTGTTTCAGTTTTACTGTTTTAAATTTCACCAAGACTGTGTCCAACCTAGCGAGGTATAGTACCCCTGTCTCAGTTATATCTCCGCTGTCATCGACCTTGACCTGTTGGCAACCTTGAGTTCCCCTTTTTTACAGTAATAGTAACACCCCACCCTTGTCCCTTTACCCGAGTTTCGTCTCGCACCGGTATCATCGACGGGTAAGCCAAGGTTTCACGTAAAGCCTAGGGTGCCCCATTTCGGTTACTGCGCGTTTCCGATTCATTTGTAGTAAGTAACTAGTTTCCCCTCCTGTTCCTCTCCTCGGTGTGTTTCTCAACTGTCACCGGTTGGATTTGACACACCCACATTATCGATGCGCATGTTGGGTGTTATCAGCACTTTTTTTCTCCCATCGTGTCCATGGATTTTCATATCAAGTTTATCGCATCCTCCCTTCCCCCTGTTCATATTCAGTCAGAATGCCAACTGTGTAGGCTTGGGTATATCGACGTGGTGACTTGACTTCAGGGGCATAGTCGTTTCTTTTCATCGGATTCATATATATGCGGGTATATGTGAGTATGGTTCAAGTGTTCTACCCATGTTGAGTACCGCATATATTGTTTTGGATTTGTGTTGATAGCGCAAGGCGGAGATTATCAGTAATTGCAGAGCTGAACTCGCTACTGTTTTCACTTTTTGTTTTTATTCCTTGGAAAGTTTATTTTATTTCGTTGAGGTACTCTTTTGTCCATCCTGTGGCTAGTGACCCGTTTGAGGTACACGTTCCATCTCAACTTCTACGTTACCATATTTTTCCTTTCACTTTTGGATAGCTTGAATTTTTTTTGGCTTGATGGTGATATTGGTCTTCTGGGGACTCTGATCAATTTCCTAGTGTACCCGACCATCTAAATACTGTTCCAAGAATTGACTTT
>JANBPY010000259.1:0-12830 GCA_027577015.1 Dispira parvispora
AACTTTCTCGACCACTTTCGAAAACTAACCAACTCACTCGTGAATGATACTGTGATGAGTGATGAAACCTGGGTTTATCTTAATGGTCCTCGGACTGACACTTATTGGAAGGTATGGGTGCAGGAACATCATGGTCAGGATAACCCTATCCCTGCTCAACCATGGATAATCTGAAAGCCACAAAAAGTTTTGCTGATTGCATTCTTTGGTAGATCTGGTTTTTCTCATACGGTGTACAATCGTGACAACCCTAATATCACCTGTTTCTACAACGTAGATGGTTATGTTCAACCCCTAGCTGGTGAATGAAAGTAAACATACCCAAGGTCATCCAGTCCCCGTTCACCCTCTATCAGGAAAAAGTTAGGCCTCGTATTTCCCGCTATACGAAGGCCCATAGGGACGAGCGTCGACTGTTGGTTCTGACAGCATTACCCTACTCTCCCGGCTTTGCACCATGTGACTGATGATTGTTCCTACGTATGAAGAAATACTGCAGGTTAAATTGTTTGACAATTTTGAAGGGCTTGTAGGGGTATACG
The DNA here is from genome assembly GCA_027577015.1 of Dispira parvispora. Taxonomy (NCBI): domain Eukaryota; kingdom Fungi; phylum Kickxellomycota; class Dimargaritomycetes; order Dimargaritales; family Dimargaritaceae; genus Dispira; species Dispira parvispora. The sequence continues at coordinate 543 of JANBPY010000259.1, forward strand.
ATAATTTCCTTTGATTCCTACAGCTGAGTGACTTACACAAATGTTCTCATGAATGGCTCAAGCGGGTTCGCATATTACTTCACATAGTGGTAACGACTATCAATAAAATCTAGCATTTTATATGAATGGGCGAAACTTTTTCTACATTTAACTCTACGGCTAACACTACTATATTTTATTTAAAAAAGAGCTACACTATAAACAAAAACACACGGTGATTTTTTTAGACAAACTACTGATAAACAAAGTTCAAAAGCGAAAAATATCAGGAAAAGCGTAACTATAACGACTAAGTAGGTATTAACCTACACACCTTTCAGAGGAAACCATATGCATGGGTAAAGCATAATTCGGCAATGCGAAAGAATGCTTAACATGAAAACCAATAGGACTGTCAAGAAAATTCGAAACGTGGTATAAACTCGGGTTATAGGAGTTTACTAGCAGTAAGAGAAAAATTAGTTAGCGTTGTAACACCTTAGGCACAAGACATTGTGAACGCCCTCATTATATCCATAACATCTAAAACATGTGTGTTGCTTACAGTATGGCCCACCTTCAAATGTAGCGAATCCACATTTACGACACCTGTGACTTTGGCACGGACGGTTTAGATTCTCGTATTCATTATTTTTTCTACACCACAATGATGGTTGATGACATGGCCTAGTATATACGGCGCCACTACATCCGCAGTTGTACAGTGTATGGAGCGTAGTACACATCACTGAATAATGGAGAATGCGCCTATGGTAACGCTACAGATAAACGACACGAAGGCAAGGAAGTATGTACAGGTGAGAGGAGGACTATGGGTGTGTTCAAGTTTAGCGAGACGATGAAAAATTTAAAGGTGAACGAAAAAAAAGTTAAGGATATGAGAGAGCATCCTTCGTCTATTTATACTATGAAAAATTTACAAACTCTAGTGTTGTACCGTGGAGTTAGTGCGGTATTAGTGATTAAGATGCGACATTGATCAGGTTTGACTCGTGGAGGAATCTGGCACTAGCTACCAAATTCCTCCGAAGCTATCGGTTTGTTTATCTCGAGTAAGGACCCTAGAGCTAAAATGTGGCCATTCGGATCACTTCGAGTTGCTTCAGTGACGTGATTTCAAATCGTTAGTTGATTAGGCAGAATATGTGATCAATGTATAGTTCTATTATCCTTTCACTAGCATTGGTGTTTCGAATGGTTAACGTCCTCCTTTTACATTAACCATCAGTTTAGTTGCCTATTAGGGGTATGAAAGTATATCAGACTGTTGATAAGCCGTGACTCCCACATATAAAAACCATAGTTTATTGAAAATTATCACCATAGTTGTTAAGTACTGTGTGAGCCCTATCGAACCACTCGTCAAAGCATCAGTGAAAGTCACTCGGTTATAGAGAATGAAGGACTTCATTATAGACCTCTATTATTTCATCAATATCCTCAAGAAATTCTACCCTCCAGCTTTTTCTTGATATGCGGGAACAATCAAAAGCCTCATAGTGCAAGATCAGGAGAGTAGGATGGTGCTTCAAGCAGTTTGAGGCCAAGGTCTTTCTTACGAACCTTGCTTTAGCGGGAAATGTGAGGCGGTGCATTGTCCTGGTGGAGGGTGATATGGGAAGTGGGCGACTTTGGATGTCTTCTCTGGCATTCCTCAATCACCTGGATCAATACAATTCTTGATGTAGGAGGAACTGTCAACGTTAGTGTGGCCATTACTCTATGAACAATGCCAGTTCTACCGAAGAACACAATCAACATAACTTTTTGTGCCGTTCAGGTCTACCATGGCTAAACAATGGTACACTCACATTTACGATGCTGTTTTGGAACCCATACTTTTCGATCAGTACCAGGCTGGAGGTTAAGGAAAACCCAACTTTCGTCACATACTATGATATTGTTTATAGTGGAGTTCCCTTGTTTCCAGAAACAGCCAAGGAAATAGCGGCAGAAGTTTTGGTGGACCTCCTGGAGCTCTGGCATCAGGGCATGGAGAGCCCAATGACTAAAAAGTGAACAGTATTTCAGCCAGTTGTGAAGGCTATTCCAAACACCCCAGGCTGTTGTCTTTAATTCCTTCGCAAGCATTTCCAGGGTCACAAATGAGCCTAGCTTTACCTATCATTCAATGGGTTGCCCTGAAGTTTGTAGGTCTCCTTGAAAGGGCAACCCCCGTGGAGCTCAACTTCAAATGACAAATGGCCAGTCTTAAAGTTGCTGTACCAGCGACACACGGTGGATTTTGAAGGACGCCCTCTTGTATAATCATGCTTAAAACTTTCATGTGTTTCGGTTGGGCTTTGGCCAAACTAAAAATGTAGCCTAATGTGTTACCGTACTATGGTTTGAATCAAGGTGGGCATGGGGTGAAGTTATTCTGACAATTTTAACATGGAAAATGATTTTTAAATTAGGGTAACTCCGCGACAACAAAAGCTAACAAAGTAAAATCAAGACATGCAAAGACATATTAATCGGGGGGTAATAGCTTAAAAAAGACGAATACAAAACTACAGTGATTCACCCCCCTAATATAGGAAAAATATCTGTAGTTTGATACGATCAGGTTCTTTTATGGCAAGGCCATTATTGGAAACTAAATATCAGTTGAATGATCAACCGATAATTCCAAAGTACCGTTTTTGGTGATATCACGTTTGTGCGATTGCGAACCTACCATGAATGCCAATGTGTAAACATTGGTAGTAATTTTATTTCGTCGACATTGGTAGGCATCAGTGAAAGAAAGTTAAGACGGAATAGCTGCGCAGCATAGTCGTCAGCAATTTTCTCCGAAAATTACGACTATTGTTTCATAATTTTACTGGATTATCTATCATCTCATGGTTACATCGAATTTTACGTTAAATGATATTCCTAGGGTTACATCGCTTGGTAACAAAAGCGTGGGTGATTTTTTACTACGCCTCCGATTGTAATGTTATGTAAAAATTACTGTCTTGGGATGAGGTAGCTTTTATAGTCTATACGGGAAGGTTATTTTAAATATAAATACCTTAAACCCAGCTTTCAGTTATGCTTTAGCTCATACATTTTCGTTTTGCCATCCTCCAATTTTATTTCATCTTGACTTTTTGACATTGCACACGTCTTGTTGTTACTTACCCATCGTTAACACGGTCTACCCTTTGTACCGATAAACTTTCTCTACATCTTCTTCCTTCTCCGCGGTATATCGTCCGGTGGAATGCGTATCATTGACAGCTGCCCCTACGCGTGCAGCCACACCGCTCCCTTCAACTTCACGACGTGTACATCACGAAAGGTATATCCAGATATTATGCATGGGTACTACGCCGCTCAGGAGCCCTGTAACTATCATCAATGTCTTTTGCGCCAGAAGCTCTGCAGAAACGTGCAATATGAATGCGCGAGGTGTGGCGAAGGTCGATGGGACCTAGACACTACACTATGTTCCAACTGTATTACCGAGGGCTACGTACTACAAAAGGTGTAACCGAATTTCGATATTGGGTTCTACTGCGCTACGATTATAAGGTGGCCAAACTTGCGTTCCTTTCCATGCATATCTGCGTTAGTTGTTTAAATCTAGTGGCTCTCAGATTATTAAGAAAAATTATTGGAGGCTGTGACCACCCCCGACAACTCCATGCTCAGCACCTCCTTTCGGAAATCACCGTCAATTTTTTCTAATTTTTGACATAGTTTATCGGCCATTCTTTCTCCATTCCGCAGGTGTTCTACTTTCCGTGTTGTTTTATATGCTTCCCACCAGGTTCTAGAATGACGTGACTGGGTGCTACTCGCGCTATTCTTGTACCATTAAGTGGAAATTATACCCGAAAAACGGTAGGGCTGACGTTTCGTTCACGTGAGGTCTAATAAAGGATTATTAAACGAAGGTGTTTTAACTGGATAACAAATTGAAAAGGAAGTACTGTAAAATGTACAAATGGCTACGAATACTCGAGAGTAAATTATTATTCTTCCACACTCCTCATACACCATGCAGTATTACCATCTCCGAGCCGTGGACCACGTAGTTTTGTACTATACTTATCGTTACATGATTAGACTTTGTAATGCATACCAACAACACGGACATGTTAGCAAGAGGTAAAGTTGAGAAAAGCATGAAGCTGATACCTAGGGCGTGTGACAGATGGAAGCTACATTTTTGGACAGAAACATCAAGATAGTCTTATCTTGCCAGCGCATACCTATCAGCTGCTAGCCAATCCAAGAAACTCTGTCGCATTATTCCTCAAAATATCAACAGGACTCTGCACCTTTGGAATGAAACACTAGCAAGGATATTTCCCATCCTGCAAGTGTCACTTTGTTAATTCCGGAATGGCCTACAGCATAGACTCTTGCTCCTTCCGAACAACTCAGCCGGGTTCACTTGACAAGGAAAAGCTGGCAACCATGACCACACTTTGTTGCCAAGGCTTGACCTGGCAGGGTGAATTCATGTGCGCGGTCATTGCCGGCCTACTCACTGTAATGCCGTGGTTGTCACAGAAATGAATGTGGGATTAAAAAAAATTATTCCATTCACAAGTCACGTCAAAGTTGGATTACTTAACCTCTGTACCTTGTTTTTTTATCAGTAGGTTGTCTGTGGCTTAGACCCAGGAATGGCTACAGATTTTGAGCGCTACTAGATTCACCGTTCCGCTTTCGAACATTCTTCTTGGCTGAATAGAACTGTCACAGGAGACCTTTGGTATTTTCCCACCACTTGCGTTCCAGTGTATTTGCGCCTAGTCATTTTTTTTCTCCTCCAAAAATCGTTAAAGCCCAAACGGCCAGTTACTTTTGTCGTTATTCCTTTTTAACGTTGGTACTCCATCACTTTTAGGAGGCTCCTCTGTTGATTACTTTTTGTGTGTGACTATTGTTTCAGTGCTGTCGAGACTTTTTTTCGTTTTATATACGTTCGCCTGTCGGAAATTACAAACTTATTCACTTGGCTTGGATTTTCACATCTAGTTTATAAGCACATTCCGCTGAATCATGTCTACAATTGCAAACGCCGGTTTGCTTATTTTTCGTCTTGGACGCCAAGGACCGGAGTTTTTATTAATCAACGACGCTTTTAACCATCGTAGGCACTGGACTCCCCCCAAAGGTAAAGTAATCGGTCAAGAAGATGAGCTAAAGTGTGCTATCCGGGTGGCCGTGGATCTGGTGGGATTGGCGGTAGACGACCTCCAGATTGACTCCGAGTTTGCCGCCACGCTCAAGTACCTATCGGGTACGCAGGCCAAGAATGTGGTATACTACCTAGCCCATCTCGTGGACACCACTCGGGCTCTCCGCATTGGGGCGGGGATCAACTACGCTTGGTTGCCGTTGGAACAGGCCACAGACCGTGCCATGTATCCCAATATGCAGGACGTGCTCTACCAAGCCCATGATTTTATCAGCGACCACCGTAGCCGCTATATACAGGCCAGTGCGGGGCCTGGACCCGTCGATCACAACAACCCACGTGACTACAAGGGTGACGAGACTGTGGCCGGTGGTTCCAGTGGACGCCGAGCTTACCGACCTCCGGCGATGCGACGCCAGGCAGATGATGCCCCGGGTGCTGCAGTATCTGGCCACCGCTCCGCGCGCTCTGTGGGGTCCGATTATGGACACAATCACTCCGAAGACGATACTGCCCAGGGTAACTCCTACCGAGGCCCGCACCAGCGTCGTTCTCCTGGAGATGGCTACGGCTCGACTTCCCCTCAGATGCCGAGTGGGGATGAATCGCGTTATCTGTCTCCTAGAATGCAGAATCTCCGCTTAAATCACCCGTCGGAGGGCCCCAGTGGTGGAGGCTCCTTGGGTCAGCGTCCCTCGCCTGCAGATAACCCCATGTATAAAACTCGCATGTGTGAACGTTTTGAACGAGAAGGTTCCTGCCCTTATGGTCCCAAGTGTACCTTTGCCCATGGAATTTCTGATCTTCGCCAGCGTGCACCGTTGCCATTGCAGTCCCCGCATACTAACGGTATGGGACCAGGTTACGGTGATCATGGGGGACGTAGCCCTTACCAACCTGGCCCTGCCTACGGTGCACCACCCCGCCCTAATCCCGCGGAAAATCCTCTATACAAGACCCGTCTGTGTGAAAAGTTTATGCGTGATAATTATTGCCAGTATGGTTACAAGTGCACCTTTGCCCACGGTGTGGAAGAACTACAGAACCGTCAAATGCAGCCTCAACAGTATCACACGACGAATTACCCTCCTTCCATGACCCAGCGCCCGTCCCGTGAGCCAATCTTGTTGGAGCCCCGTACCCCGTTAGCGGCACCCCCTGCCTTTTTGGATGCGGCCGGGCGAGGAAAAGGTGCGGTGAGCACTGATGGAGTCCCTGAGACTACGGCGGCGGCCCCCCGAGCACAAGGAACGTCTGATGCGGATTCCTCTACCTCGAAGAAATCTGGCGAAGAAGGTAAATCCAAAACCTCGAAAAATAAGGGGCATACGGACCTGGCTGCCGAGCAGCGTCGTCCTCGTGTGGTAGAGTTGGATGCGGAAGAATTGGCCAAATTTGGACAGCCCCCACCCCAGCTTCGGGACCTGGCCAACGCTCCGTCTGGCACTTCGGCTACATCCCGCCTTGCTCAGGATGAAACACTCGCCAGTGAGCTACGTGCGGTATTCCCGGATCCCCTTCTACCTCCTGGTACAGATGGTGAACCGCTCAAGGGAAGCGCCATGGCCACATTGGCGAAGCAGGTTACTCGGTTCGAATTCCGTCATAATTTGGCGAAGCAACAACTCTTCCATGTTCTGATTCTGGTCTTGTTGGAAAATTCGGGTTCTGAGAAAACCAGCGAAGCGACCATGACCTCCAGCGCTATGCAGCGTACTCTTGCCTATTATCACGCACTATTCACCAACTACCTCAAATCCAGTACCGACCAACGCCTATTACTTAACGCTTGGGACCGGTTCCTGTCTACCCATGGTAACGGGTGGCTGAAAAAGGCTCCGTTGGTGTTTAAGCTGTGCTATGACACCGACCTCATTGAAGAGGACGTGTTCCTGATGTGGAATAAGGAAACTCCGGATTCGAGTAGCGTCAAGAAGAAAGTGGCGCCGTTTATGGACTGGTTATCAACAGCTGAAGAGGAAGAGGAAGATAGCGAGTAGTTTAGGTCATCCGTTACTATCTTTTTTCGCTTGCAATCCTGGCAGCATAGGGCCTCTACTACTATTGTTCTTATACGATACTGACTCTACCTGAGCTACTAGAATACCACCGCCCCTTATACCACATCCTTTCTGCTAAGCTTATTTCGTGAAACGGTAAAAAAAAAGGTGATATTGCATATTGAATTGCCCCTCTTTCTCGGTCACTCAAGGTTTCCAATTTTCCATGCCACTCAGATATACTTATTGTTTGATGACCGCTCGCTCTCATTTTCCTCTTGCTTCGTTTTTCTAACCAACTGGTTTATTTGAAGCTGCTATTTCTCACCTTCTTTTCTTACCGGCTTCTATTAAATCCTATATTTTGCTTCCATTACTTCCGAGGCATAACTTTCTTAGGCTGTGACCCTAGGTGATACACATTCAGCCTTGACAGTTAATCTTTATTGAAACGTCGCCACGTTCTTCTCTACGAGGATAAAGTCAAATGGGTAATATTTTTTACAGCACTAGAGTGACTTCGAGCATAAGCAATGAAGTATGAGAAGTTTCGGAACCTCAGTTCGACTATATATCCTTTACCATGTCACTGCATTACGAGCTTTATTTTTATGACAGACATTGGTAACATAGAAAAAGCGGCAAGGCCGTTTAATATACGTGTCGAAGGTTCTTATCCTCTTCAGAGTTGGACTAGGAGTCACTAGACAACACCTCTGCAGCTACCCGAAAGGCCAAACGACGTTCCTTGACCATAGTGTTGAGCGGTGGTTTATGTACGACATACCTATTACACTCGCTTGAGGACTTTTGATTTTCCACTACTTGCGAAGAAGATAACCACCGTGGTGTGTTTTTCATGACACTCAATGCTTGTTGCAAACCCTTCGTTTGAGCACAAATGTACAGTTCCGCTCGCTGGCCTTTTGTGAACCCTCCATAGAAACTGAATATCAGCGCCTCGTTCATTTTGGGAATAAATTCCATCGCGTACAGCATGTAAAAGGGAAGTATTCCTCTGCCAAACTCAGGGGCGTCGTGGTATAGAAATTCAAACACATGAAAGAGCATATTGTTATCCTCTAGATGGGCTCCCGCCAATGCAATATCGCGCAACGTGAGTTCGAAAATATACCGGATATCGTGAAAAATGTCAACATATTTTTGCCACTCTTTCCCATAGTACTTTCTTGAGTAACGAAGGTACCTCCAGTTGGTGGGATATTGCCAACTACTTTCACTTTCCTGCAATACCGACCAAAAGGACTGTATGAAGCACCTTACAATTTCGCGACCATGGCGGCTTATGATGTAAATTAAAGGGTATGACCGTCGTAGATTAGGGTTGAGAAGTTTGCTGAGCGTTACGATTTTTATATTTTCGGGGGTTCCCAATTTACCAGAGTAATACAGGCGAGCTTGGGCGTCCACTACGTCAAGCATCTGTTCAAGGGAAAAAAATTTAATACGCCGGCAAATTTGGACTACTTCATTCCCACTTAGATATTTTTTGTCGCTGAATTGGAGCAATTGATACCGCAGCTGCACGAAATGGTCGAAAAATTACGTGGGTTCGAGCCCATAACCAAATAGGAGGAATTGTTTAACAATACATCCATGCCATGACATAACTCCAGTTAGTAGTGGTAGTAATCCGAGGTAGGATGAACAGCCATAGCCTCCCATCTGGCTCAGAGAACCGGGGATTCTCTGGTCGAACGAAATTCTTTTAGATTTTCATAGAAGAAATAGGCAGAGTATACACTTGTAAACCTGTCATTGTTGACAAAATCAAATAAATATTGTAAATGTTAAAACCAACTCCACCTTCCATATGACCAACGAATGAAAAGTGGCTGGTGTACTTTACCATTTCCGGGCCATTCTCCTTGATAATATTATTCCATCGTTGGTCGTCCTCGTCGAAGTTCTCCGTGGATATTACTTTATAAAGCGTTATCATAAGGACAAACCATAGCAATGCTATGGTTTGAAAGTGACGCATGTTGACTATTGCTACTGTACAGAGCTTGAAGGCGTATAATAGGGAAATTAATACGACAGAGTTAAATTCACACCTGTACAAGCGAAAATATAATTTAAAGGACAAGTCTCAGCTCGGTGGCAAGAGGCAATGATTAAATATATATACGTACATACATCAAAAACATGGATAAACGGCCCAAAAGGGAGGGAAATCTGCCTACTGTTTGAAAAAAAAATCCTAGAATGCTCTGTGTAGCAGTTTATGCCTCTTCTCATTTCCCCTATTCTGTACTACATGGAACCTGCTTTTATTCGCTCTACCGTTTAAACTGATAGACGGGAGCTCCCAAAGGTAGCACAACAGAGAAAAAAAAATATATACGGGAAGCCGAAGTAGTATCATGTATCCCTCACAATCTCACTGGGTGCTCTATTCCAACTCACTTTCAACAGTCTCTCAATAAGGCATCATTACAGTTTTTATGAGGGTTCTTCACTAGAAAAGCATTATAACAATTTGCTGATATATATTACCCCTTTCTCTAGATAGTTCTTCTTTAAAAAAATAATAACAAAATGACCCTGCCTTGGAAAGTGGCGCTGGGAAGATGGTACAACCCTCATGACTTTACAGTGATCTGGTACGGGAATTATTGACCGATGGCAGGCAGCCAATGACGAATAAAATTCGGCACTCATCATCTACCCTTCATTGCTGCTTCACTTTGTGCATTTTTCCTTTCTGACGTATGCGGTGCGCCTAGTGATTAGAAATCTGTTTCTACTAATGGACAGTGTTTTATTTTTTTCACAGTTTAAAGACTAAAAATGACACTTGCTACATTTTCCAGCCAGCATTTTAAAAAAAAGTGCCACATATCACCTGCATCTCAGCTTAAAAAAACCTCTTGTTATAACTCATACTGTTCACCCAGAAAATACTTTTCTAACAAACGAAGCGAAAGGTCATCGCTTACCCCGGGAAGGAATACGGCTTTAAACCCAAGTTTGGCCTTTTTGGCGCGGCGTAGCCATTTGGTGCGTTTGGTCAATATGGGCAGACGTTCTTCGGAGCATGGTATCATATCGAACATGTCGGTTGGTACTGTGGAAATTTCCGGTCGATATTTCTCGAGTACATTGACCGCATTGGTCAAGGTGTAAAATTTGGCACAGGCGTAGGTCTCTTCTATTTGGTCAAATTTTGGGTCTAGCACCAGGCTCCTTGTTAAAGTTTGATCGCCCAGAATTTCTGCAATAGCGACAACATAGTAGCGTATTTCGGACTCCCCCCAATCTATAGCATTTTCTCTACTCTTTCTTACAACCCATTGAATGAACCCCACTTGGCTGGCATAGGCCGCGGCCATGACCAAGTTTTGGATCGCCATCATGTAAATTTCTCTTAGAGGTATAAAAACCATCACTGGGTCGTCTTCCCGATAAACATTTTTCTCTAGAAACAATTCATGCAATTCTAGAGGTATGTTCCTGGTACTGTGACCTAGTTTAATGTATTTCCACAGCACATCCATCAAGCACCTGACGATGTTATCTCTACCCCGGGAGATTGCATACACCAGGGGAAAATTGATATGACGTTCGTAAGCGGTTATTTCCTCGTACTGATAAATTTTAGTGGAAGGCCCTATCTCCTTGTCCTTAAGGTACACCGCTAGTTCTTGTCGTAAGAAACAAAGAGCATCTTCCAAGCTTAACGTCTTGATTCTTTCACACATGGAACCCTCTTCGTAGGTCGGATCGTCCGTGGTGTGGTTACCTAGGAATGCAGTGAGCACCTGTATTGGGTATTAAGCAGATTCCTCAATTGGAGGGTAAATTTGCATGTTCACATATTAGTTCAAGGATACGATAAAAACGAATACAGATAGGTTGGCTCTGAATGTTCTCGGTATGAATTACTTACCACATATTTATCAGCCACCTGCGTTAGTTCGGTGCCTTGAAAAGTCCAGATCGAAGGGGGTCCTACACCGAGCACGGGATGCAAGGCCACACTCAATAGTGCACCGATCACAAGTTGGATGGATACCCGCATGTTAAACAGCAAGCGGAAACAGAGCTATAAGTAGTATACCAGGAGGAAAAAGGGGTGCAGATGGAAAGAAGGAGCAGTATATTAAAACACTGAGCTAGATTACTAGAATTTCACACATTACCAGCGGGGTTGGTCAACACAGCAGCGCATGGATATGGGCAGTGGTACCACTTATATATTTTCTTCATTCTCGTACCATGGCCTGTTTGGAAAAGAATAGGGCGGAGATGTAATGCCTACCCATTTAGCCTGGGTAAAAAAAAAGTCAAAATGAGGCTTCAACCGTAGCCCTTGCAAAGTGGTACTGCGATACATTTGGCTCTACTCCAATAATAAGCAACAGAAAAGGTACAGTTGTTACACATGCCATGCCTTATGTCCATTCTCAGATAACCGCAAGGCTACACTTTTCGAGGTGCAACACGTCATTGGATATGGTCATTCATAGGTCAGCCTCCCGCACCTTCCGCTTAACTTGGGCCCAACATGAGACACCTTGCCTCACTATGAAATTTACATCCTTCCCAACTACGAGGTGCGTTTAAGTTTTATTAAACAATATTTTAGGAGATTCACAATAAGCTGTTGGTACGGATAGCGTATATATCTACGAAACAAGCATTTTACAGGCTACCGAGAAAGAGTTGAATTAAGTTACCCGGTTAAATTTTAAGGCACGGTCCAGCGTAGAGCGCTGGCCTACATTGTCCACACCTTTACTCAATATTTATTTTAAGTCTTCACTCATCCACCCCAGTCAGATGACGAAGCTATTGGGTGACACAAGAAAAAAACCCTGGGAATTCTTTGAACTATCCTCACCCTGTACTCCCTATCGGTTGAGCTGCAAAGAAAATAAAGGCTGTGGGATGTTTCAACCAGCCGTAAGGGTGATAATCAGAGTACGAAGCGGTGATATTGGGCTTAGCCAATGAAAGGGAAGTATCCCCCGTCCTTTCCTTGTTTCTCACCAACATCATTCATAAAGTAGTAGTACCACTATATCGGACATCACACCACCCCGGCAATAGTGCGTCTTGCGGTGGGTGCCGCCGCCTATGGACTAGTTGGTTCACTGAGTTACACAATGTATAGGGGCC
>JANBPY010000260.1:0-12824 GCA_027577015.1 Dispira parvispora
ATAGTCGGTACACACTCAGCCCTGGATACGACCGATCTACTGACCGGTATAATCCGTATGGTAGCCACCATCAGATGAGATATTCGCGTCGCACAATGGAATCCTCGGATTCATCTTATAAGAATGTGAAGGGGGAATTTGTAAATCAGTAAGTTTTATAGCACTTTTTTTATTCGTTTATCTTCATAATAAAGCACTCACATTTATTGCAATATAAGTTACTGACTATCATTTGCTGCGGTATATTAGAAATGAGAAAGGGTGGGGAAGAATGAAAAATAGGATGGGAAGCCTGCACCGCACTTTGATCCCAATAACACGTACACTCAGGGATCATTCTAACCAAAGACAGTCCCTCAAGATGATGCAGCTTCCGACCATAAGAGAACAGATTAAATATGACGCAGTCCATTCAGAGATTCAGGTTCAGGGTCCTTTGGAGGACGTCACTAAATGTAATGCCGCGTCCATTAGCCTTTAGATCTAGACCTAAGCAGCATCGAATTGTACCGTACCTTATATTGTGACTTCTCTCAAACTCCAATTTAGTGTCTAAGACCTTAACCTCCCAGTATGAAGTATTTCCTTACGTATAATAAGTATACCCACCCTTATATTTATTATAGTTACTTTATCAGGACGTCAACCCACGTCCAAATCCTAAATCTGAAACACTAGTATGAAATTAATTTTGTGTACGCCAAACTCCGTCCGATATTTTGATCACATCTCGCATTTCTTTGACATCGTGGATGCGTAAAATATTGCAGCCACCGGCGATGGCGGCGGCACAAGTGGCTGCGGTTCCCCATTTGCGTTCCTCGGGTACGGTACGACCAGTGTATTTCCCAATAAATTTTTTCCGCGATGTACCCACCAGAGTGGGAAATGAGGCAATTGGGGAGGACTGTGGATTGGTTAATTGACGTAAATCTCGTAAAATCTCCATATCTTGTTGAGCAGTTTTGGCAAAACCTACACCGGGATCAACGATAATATTCCAACGGTAAATGCCGGCTTGAAGGGCACGGTGAACCGCCGCTTGGAGTTCGGCGGCAATCACCTTAATGACGTTACCAGGGCCGTCAGCATATTGGGTAAGGGACATCATGGTTTGGGAATTACCACGCATATGCATTAGACAATAGGGCACTTGGTATTTGGCAGCTACTTGTAAAATAGCGGGGTCGCGGGTACCACCAGATATGTCATTGATGAAAGAAGCGCCCGCCTTTATTGCAGCTTCGGCTACACGGGACCGAAAGGTGTCGATAGACAACGGAGCAGCGAATAATCTGTCGCGTAGTTTCTCCAAGACAGGGACGACACGGCCGATCTCTTCATCCTCAGATATTTCTTCAGAGCCTGGGCGGGTGGACATTCCTCCTACGTCTACCATATCGGCACCGTCATTGACCATATTTTGGGCGTGTTTTGTGGCTTCTTCAATATCCAGCCAGCGACCGCCGTCACTAAAACTGTCCGGGGTACAGTTGAGGATTCCCATTAGATAAGTGCGTTCCTCCCAGCTCCAGACTTGGTCATGCAGTGGGAACACTCGTTCGATGGCTCCGTGGGGTGATTCCTGATGGCAACGAAGTTTGAGTAGTTGCTCGCAGGTCTTGAACAAGGTGGGGTGTTCTACGTGCTTGGCAATATCGCACAGAGGGAATAGTACAAAAAGGCGTTCGGCAATACGTGGGTGAGGGATGGTCAACGACTCAGTTGTCAATACCACACGATCGTAAAACAAGATATCCAGGTCCATGGGGCGTGGTCCATTTTTCACGTAATGAGCGGGGTCCAAACTGCGACCCATTTTTACTTCAATGGCCTTTAGCGTGGGGAGCAACTGCTCAGGGGTTAGCGACGTTTGGATTTTACATGCGCAGTTGAGGAATCGATTCTGATCGGTGAGGTACATGGGCGCCGTGCGGTATAAAAAGGAGGTGTTGGTTACTTTAATATGGGGATGGGATTGCAGTTCCGTCAGCGTAGCGTGGATGTAGTGAACGGGGTTCCCCATATTGGATCCCAGGGCCAGAATCGCATGGTGGGGTAAAACAGGCAATTCCGGGGGCTGAACTTGGGATAGCGAGTATTTGCGGGTGTATAACGCCAGGGCGGCCTCACGGTTAGCGCGGGTGTCTTCTTCGGGCAGCTCTGAAAGATCATCACTAGACAATTGGCTCAAGGACTGGGTAAGGTGGTCCACCTCAGCGAGGGACTGCCGAGTTCGGGTAATTTCTACCCCCGCTCCTTCGGCAAATGATAACGCACTGGGCTTTTCCACCTGCACAGTGATCTTTTCCACGCAGCATTTGAGAATACTCACGCGGGCCACCGCCGAAGCCAGGGCTTCCACCGTTTTAAAGCTCGACTGTTCTACATATTCACTAACCGTACGTACGATAGTGCGATAATTATGCTGCAAAGGGACGTAATCATGGACCGTGGTCGCTGTGGTATCCAAGTGTACCCAAAGTCGCAACGTTAGTACCACCACCTGGGTGGATTCCCGTTCCCAAGGATTGACCCCTACGACGGTACTTAATCGGAGGTCCCTAACGAAAATGCAGTCCTGGTGGGGATGGGGATACTCGTGTTGGGGTTGGGCTAACGAGGGATCAGAGGGGGAAGTGTCTACATGATCCTTTTGGCGCATTATCTCAACTCCGGCCGATTTGGCGTGTAGCAACGCCCGTGGTTTCTCCACTTTGACCCGCACCCGAAGGCACCGAGGGTGTTGGAAACAAAGTTGTAAAATACCGATTGCCAAGGCTTCCACACTTTTAAACGCCGACTGCTCCGAGAACTCGGTAATTTGTTTACATAGAATACCGTAATGAATGGTGTCAGCCACAGTGTCATTGCTGGCTGCGCGTTCGATCGAGGGGGTATCCACGGTGACCGATATAACAATCGGTTGACGTTTGATCCGTTCCCAGGAATCGACACCGATTATATTGCGCACCGTCAGGTTGCGAATAATAATCTTGTCCCGGGATTGGTCCATAATAGCCGTGTTGTGTGCGTTGGAAAGTTCAGGCGGAGACTGTTCAGTGGTGATGTGTGAAAGTCGTTAGTAACAAATACTAATAATAACCCTAGGTGTTTTATAGAAACATTTTTTTGCACAACAGGAGCACTGCGGCTTCAAGACGAAAAAAAAGAATCGTACTTCAGAATCAAGCCAGTGAGGGGAAAGGTTGCTTCAGGTGACTCACATCAGGAGTTGCAATGTAGTGGGGATTAGGGGTAGCCCCAGTATTTCACCTTCAATGTTAAAATTAATCTCCTTAACCAGTTTACGATGATAGTCAAGTTTAAAGGGTTTGTGCCTCCTAGCTTAGCGAATCGCAGGGCTTGGAATGTAGCATTATTTTTAAAGGATCTGACCGCTTTGGTCATTTTTTCGGGACAAATATTGCTTTAATCAGGGTCTCCTAGATGGTTATTAGCCGTGTCCCCCATCCGTTCGAAGGGTTCAGGGGTACAGTAGGGAGATGGGATGCACTAGGATACGCTTTTTTATATATTTCAAATTATGGTCAAGATAGAATTTTCTATATTATAGTGTCCTGCTAGGACAGTAATCTCGGCTCATTTACAGTACTTGTCCGACTTTAATTTTTCACGTCGGCTCAACAGGGCGCCAGCTACATGACCCGTTTTGCGTGCTCGTTTTAGTTCTGGATCTACTGTTGTTACAGGATGCGATCGGCCACCACCTCCCCAGCCTTGGTATTTCCGTCTGGTCAAATGAATGAAAATGGAGATACGAATCATGGGATTAGGATTGACACCGAACGGTTGGTATTGCCATAGCAAAGGGTGTAAACACAGCACAGCCAGAGTGATATTCTCCCACTTGTTAGTTCGTACAGCCTACAATTTCTAGAAATGGAAACGGCAAGAACCGTTGAGCAAGGTTAACAGATAACTTCACGAAGACTTACATTTGATCACGCTCGAGTTTCTCCAGATCACCGCCAAGAGACGCGTCTTGCGCGTCATCCTCCAATTTGCGTTTATCTCGTAACTGTGACTGACATTTCACATCGAATACCTGCCGAAAGCCAATGCCATCATCTGTGCAGCAGAGAGTTAAAGACTTTCGGGAGCCTTCGGTCTGGGTATCAATCGGAAGGGTTAAAAATGAATCGTAGATACTTTGAAAGCTAACTCCATCTGGACGCAGAATAGGGGTCCACATTTCCTGAGGGCCAACAGCCATGGAATCTGTCACGACGGTGCCATCTCGAGCACAAGATACGTAATGCCCATTGGAAGTTTTGATGCTGACTGATTTAGAAGTGGAGGAAGCATGTGAGCGTATACCACTATCCGTGTTGGGTATCAGACGCACAATGAAGACCTGCTGTAAGGAAGTGGGATAGGCCGATTTGGTAGCGTCAAAGGGTTGGTCGGCGTCGTCTAAAGCCCACTGGGCTTGTAGAGTTTCCGAATCATCGACCGCCACCAAGCAGCGTACGGGTTCACTGTTGAAAAAGATGCTGGTGGGTCCTTCGAAATCGGCTAGTGATTCCACCGGAACCCATGTAGAATGTGTGCTAGCTGGTGGTGCTATTCTCTCTTCGCTACTGTGGCCATGGAATTCTCCTTGGGCTGGCGTTCCCTTTGGTTGTTTCCTTTTTGAGCTTTTGGCCTTTTTCCTCTTCTTTGCATCACCTTTGAAGGATAGCTTATTACCCTTTCGCAGCGTATCGTATTCGGACATGATGCAATGTATATCAGCGGTGTACTTTGAGTAGTAGTGAACAATAAAGTATTAACGAAAAGTGGCAGCCGGTGAAGCCAGAATGTTAACAAAAGCTATGGTGACTATTCCCACCAAAATCAGGGCTGACTTAAAATCCAAAAAAAAGATACCATAATCGTTCAACGATGGTACGTTTTTCTCCAGAATTTTGTAAACCGCTCCTGTTTGTTTATTTATTTATTTTTTGTTTAAAGTTGACTTGCTTTGTTTCGTTAGCGACTTGTAAACGTTTCACATTTTCGGCTTTTTTTTTGGTTTCTTACTTGTCACTCGGGCACCGACGCAATACGGCGAACCAATCATATTCCTACCGATGCTCAGCCATAATGGATACGGCATGGGCGGCCTTACGCCCCGCCACAACTCTCAAAGTAACCAACGGGTGCCGTTTATCTTTCCGACGCTTAAACCTACGGAAATCCTGCAGTGCATGAACGACCTCCAGATTCCCTTTTCGGAAGATGATCTCAAGAAACCCAATCCCAAACGTATGCAAGTAGCATACGAGGCCTTTGTGGACATTCTTATGGGCATCACCAGTGAGCAATTTGAAATTTCGGAGATGGATATCGCCGACTGCGTGGAGCACCCAGAAATCCACCGGGATAGCATTCGTTTATTAACTTTCCACAGCTTTGTGTAAGTTCGAATAAGGGCCTATTCGAGGCATGTTTGTACCCATGAAGTTTAGTATTGTAGGGTGTTCGCCATAACGATAAGGGAAAGTAAGTGGGTGCCAAGTAAAGCGTACGACAAAGACCCACGTCAGCTAACTCTCGGTTTCTATTTTTGATCTGCTTGCACTTTCTCCCTTTTCATATACGGCTACGGGTGACTTTTGGGGAATTTAGGTGCCAATTGATGCGGGAAGTTGGGGTGGAAGACTTCAGTCTCCGGGATATTTTCCGTCCAGAGCCGGGACACGTGCGACGCATTTTGAGCGCAATTATCAATTTTGCTAAATTCCGTGAGGAACAAATGGTGATTTATGACAAATATGTTAACCAGGCGGTAAGTGACACCCTTTTGCTTCATCCCAGATACTCTATGATTGTTGGTCAGCATCGAAGGGCAACTCTTATACGAGTCTTGTTTATCTTCTCCTGATTTCATGTTAGATGATGCTGATTGAACTGTCACGCTTGTACTCATATTTTTTTAGTACGCGTTACTTTTACTAACGTTTATATTCGGATGCTGTGTATTATACCTTTTTATAATTGATAATAATTGTACTTGGAAATATCTATGGTTATAGGATGACTACAATAAGCACCTGTCCGAATTACAAGAAGAAGAGCAACAACTACAAGCACAGATCAATGCCGCCAAGTAAGTATTATATTAACCATTGCTTATGCCTTGCTAGCGACACATAACTTTTAATGACACGCCTTGGACCTTCCCTGGTTACTACTATCCTATGGGGGAGAGGATGGTAATAGTCATTCCGCATTTTAACCCTCAACACTATACTGATCGTCAGTTTGCTTTGCTTTCACCTTTCTCCATGTACTGTTAACGCTTGGGCATTACTCCATTGGGGTACAAAGACAACGGCTGACCAAAGATGAAGCACAGATCGAAAGAGTTAAAAAGACGAACGACGGGCTCCTTCAGGACATCAAACAGTGCATCACGACCCAAGAAACGCTAGTGTCCGAAGTGAACCACCTGCGTAATTCGTACAAGGAACGCAATGAAACGATGCTACGAAACGAAAGTGAAGAAAACGAACTCCGTCACCGTGTGGCCGACTTAAAGTCTAAAATTGTGCAGGATCCGGAACGCGCCAAAGCAGAACTGCAGGAAATGAATGATACGGTGGTACAGAGCCGGGCCACCATCGTCACATTGGAACAAAACCTCCGCAAGCTAGAACTCCGCATCGAAACCATGGATACTCTAGAGCAAGAAATTACCACCTGCGTACGCCTCCAGGAGGACTGTTTGGCAGAAGATAACAAGGCCCAAGAATCTTTACAGCGCACTACACTGGACCGTGAACAATTGGAACAGCGGCAATTGCAGGTGAGGGAATTAGACATGACACATCAACGTATTACTCGTCAAATCACACTGGTACAAGACAAACTCGCTCGGCTGGATAAGCAAAAGAGTATGAAGATGGACGGATTACAAACCAAAAAGATCCAGCTGGAAGAAGAACTCAAAGCGGTCACCCACGCCTCCGATGTGGCCAAGGACAAGGTTAACCGCAACAAACGTCTGACAGAGGAAATGGAGCAACGTATTACCGAGTTGGTCGAGTCCACCGAGAAGGACCTGCAGCATATGCTTAACGACTATTTGCGTTTGAAAGAACAGGTGGAAATGTACCAACACGAGCTGGCTCAGGTCCTGGATTACTAGATCCAAATAGGTATGGTTGTACTTTTCAAGGTGGAGGGTCTTTGCAGTAAGTTTTTACATGCTATTCATACTATACTCTGGTACTTCAGTTGTTTGATTGTAATTTGTTCTATGATGCTTGTTTATAACGTATAATTTTAATAACGAATGAAAAACGTCGTGCTTCAGTCAATGATTTAATGCACAGAATTTGAACAAGTGCTCTGCACATACTAGTCAGGTGAAGGAGTTCAATTAGCAGGAAGATTTCGAGGAATAATATAATTGTACACAGCCGCGTAAGGGAACTAGAATGGCGCTGAAAGAGGCTGCCATATATAAATATAGGGCCAAAATATTCAGCCCCATAGAGCTGACAAAGGTGAAATGCCAATGAAGCAAACATGGTGTGGTTCTTACCGGAGCTATACCGGGTGTTTGGATATTAAACGAAGATAGTTACCACAGTGAAAAACCACCATCGAGGGATTTCATTATATCTCGTCATCGGTTGCTTCCTCCATTGAATAATCTCCCATATGTTCGTCCATGTCACTTAAATCTGAATCTTCTGGGTCCCCAATAACCTGTATCCGACGCAATACGTGGGGTCCCATAATGGTAGCCAAAAGTTCCTGGGTCATAATGGTATAGTTGACATTTTGAAGCTGCTGCATTTCGTTCAGTTCCACAATAGCTTCCTGTTCGGGCAGTAAGCTTTCTGAATAGTAAGGGAACTCTTTCTGTCGATGCATAGCAGCGGGGCTAGTTAATACAGTGCGACTGGGACCGTCCAACGCACTAGGATCGTTCGAATACGAAGGGTTTGCAGCTAAACCCACCCGAGGTGCGTTAGAATAATAGGTTTCTTTGTATGGCGATATAATTTTGATGGTGTTATCAATTCCCGATACGGCCAAGTAGGGTGCAAAGGGGTGGCCCTGTAAGACGTTGACAACGTCGGTATCGCCCTGGAGAATTTGTTTAATGGTGGCAGTGGCCTTGTCCCAGATAAATAAGTTTCCGTCGTCGCTGCCGGACATGATATATTCATCATTGGGTCCGAAAAAATTAACGTCCTTGACGGTTTGCACATTACTGTGGCCTTTGTATACCCGGCGGGGGAATATTACTGTTGTATCAGCATCACAACCCGCGCGCAGATCTTCGGGTTTATCACGGTGGCGTTCAGCCACGGCGTCCCAGTCGCTCTCCTCCGACAACTGTTCCTCCGATGAGCTGGAATCATAGTCAAAGCCTAGTTGTGGAGCCCAGTTTGCTGGCGTGTCAGATCCTTGGTTGGTGGTGGTACTCTGGTGAAATGAAAGTTCATTCCCTACGTCAAAGGGACGAATGCCCCAATTGGGCACCAAGGGTCGGGCCTCTCGGTTAGCCCACGACAAGTCACGTTCAGGAGTGATAGGACACTCGGTTTCCGAAGTCGTACCGTGTATTTGGTTGGGGGAAATATGCAGCCTTTGTAGTAGAGATCTTGACACGATATTGAGCCGGTTGATCCAACCTAGGTCCTGAGCAAAGTTACTCCACACCACCACTTTCCAGCGCAGGGGGACAACTACCTCGCCCCACGGAGTGCTTTGGAATTGTACGGCAACACGGTCCTTGGCGTATGAAATGGTGTTTTCCACCAGCTGTAGATCTTCAGGATGGAAGCCGAAATATATCAACCGAATCGGTACAGTAGCTGCGGAACCCGCGAGGCCGGACTCGGAAACTGGCTCAGTCATGTGTTCTAATTCGGACGGCGGAACACTTTCATCAGCAGGTAACGCGGCTTCCCACGCCAGAGCCTCCTGCAGGAAGTGTTTCGCCTGTTCCAAATGCCGTTGACAGTGTTCTGCTGCATTTCGCGCCAGGTCTTGCTGACTTGCTTCGGGATCCCCTGGTTCATTCAACCACCACCACGCAGTGTACCAATGGTACAGCACTCGGATAAAGTAGTCCAGGGAATTTGGCGCTTCAAATCGGTCGGTTTGTTCAATGGTTTGTAAAACACGGTCCAGTTTTCCTCGTGCGTCGGCATACACTTGGTGAGTTACCTCTCGACCCATCTCGGGGGCCTCCGAGAGATACTCCACATTAAGCGGCTGAAGTTCCCGAAGTAGGGCCATTGCTTTGACCAAATAGTCAAACGCCAGCAACGGGACAGCTCCTTGCTCCAGAGTGGGCACTGTGTTCGAGTTTGGTCCACCCGTTGTCGGGGGTTCCTCGCCTGAACGCACCTGAGAGATAAGGTCGCCCAGTTTCTGTGTGGCTTGGGGTTCCCGACGGATAAAGGCCAGTAGTGCCGATTCCCGGATACGAGTTTGGAAAGTGGCACTGGCTTCTGAAAGCGACGAAGAGCTCGTAGTAACCGAGCGGGGTCGGGAGAAGGGACCAGTGAGTGTCCCATCTCGCACAGCTGATGGTCGACTGGCCCGACCGGATACCCCATCGGAAGGGGACGATAATGACCGGTGTCGGTTCTGGGCAGCGACCGATCGTCGGATAAAAGCGATACGGGAATGTTGGGGTCCGAATGTATCCGTGGAGATACGTTCATCGGTGGAAGTGTCCACCGATTCCACTGGAAACGGTACTGTGGGTGACTTTTCCGGTCGTGGGGAAGCGAGTGAAGGACTGCTAGAAGCCGACCGTTTCCGACTTTCCGATATATTCGCCGTTTCGTTCTCCGCATCACCCATGGACCGAACGACATTAAAGAGGTAGATTTTTTCGGCGGACCACGAACTCAGTAATTCTTCACCGTTGGCTTCACTAAACTTGACGGCGGTGGGGTGCACCACCCGGGAGGTACCTCGTACATCCCGTGGTTTCAACCGTGCCACACTTTGGGCTCCCTCGGGTCGGCCGGCCACATTCACCGGTCGCGGTAACATCCGCCGGTCGTGTAAAAATACATAAGGTCTCGAGCCACCGCTTGCTAGGTAATTTTTGCGCAGCTGGTTAAGGGAAATAGTGTACAAGTCGATATGGTGCATGTGATAATCCACCAGCCAATTGCGACACGCCGAACTAGTGAGATCGTGGTGATTACTTTCACGTAGGTCGAATTGATGAATTTTACCATCTTCCCCACAAGTGATAAACACGTGTGGATTGTCATTCTCCGTTACAATACGCTTAACCCGGTCGTGATGGCAAGTATAAACCCGACGTAGTTGGAAAGACGACTCCAACCGGTCCTGATAGGAGGCGGAGGTAGCCATATGCTGTGTCGAAGTGGTAACTTGCCGAGTGATATCGAAAACCCGAATCTGGCCGTCTCCTGCACAGCTCACCACCATCGAGTCCGACGTACAGGGCATAAACCGTGCGCAAAAGATATTAGAAGTATGGCCAGTATTACATTGGGCGGCCAGCTCAAAGTTTTGGTCGGCACGCCACAGGCAAAGGCGGGTGTCATCCGAGCCGGACAACAGCCATTGGCCATTGCTTGACCATTGTAAAGTATTAACGCACCCAGTGTGACCATCCAGTACATTGGTAACACGTAATTGGTCTATTGTGTAAGGGTGGGTGGAGACACATTGTCGGAAACGGGTGGGGGTCCACGGGGTAATAGTTCGGGACCGTAGCATTTGGGAGGGCGGGCTATGATGGTAAGGGTGGCTGCCCTGCGACCAATCGCACAGCTGGGAGACTGATGGCAAGGACGGGGGCATTATACTTAACAAGTGAATATAGTTGGATTAAGAAAAAACTATGGAAGGACGACAGCAAGAAGAAGCCTAGTGGCATGAGGTTGCTTTGACTCCCTCTCTGTTATGGCTGACGTAAGTTCGGCGTGGATATTTGACAGTCATACGCCGGTGGAAAGTAGAGTAGAATAGTAAAATTAAAGGAACACTTAGTAAGCCGTAACAAAGTAGGTGTAAGAAGAAGGACTTTTTTTAAGGCAACAACGCAGTAACCACCTTACAATATGAAGATAGGATAGTAAGGCAAGCAATATCGCTTATGGGATAACTCTTTCTACACTTCCTTTGATTAAGCCATGGTTACTTGTCAGAGGCTATTGCTATCCTTTAGGACTAGTTTATCCACAAGGAAAATTTTGGTGCGAAAAGGGTGGCGATTGGACCACCATTTTGCCACCACTCCAAAACTCGGCCACTGAAGAGCTTATAACTTTTAGGCTTGAGGGGCGGAAAAGGCGTCAGGTTCTGGGTAGCAAGAAAAGGAATACTGGTACCAAAGTCAGGCGTAGTAACTACGGGACAACGTGCTCATCAGTGACTTTTATATTTCCCACCACCTCACCTTCCATCTATCTGAAGTTCATTCTTGTCCTTGTTAATGCTCTTGTATTTGACTCGCCCTTTACTACATTAAATCGGATTTATTAGTTGATAACGATATTGTATCAGAGAAATCAAAGGAATCGGATAAAGTTGAGATATACTAAAATAAAAAGGAAATTTATCCAGATTTAGAGTGGTCGAATATGAAGGCTCTAGGGTACAGCTAAAAAGCAGCAATAAATTCGAATCACGATAGACACCCTTTTGGTGGATTAGGTAATGCCCCAAATCCATCAAACTTCCCTTAACTGGAGCCAAAGGTCCCCGATGTTTTAAAAACCGTATAATGGTGACTTCAAAACAATGAAAACCGGACTAGATGCAACCCTAGGGCACAATGCTTGTAGTCGTTGAGAAAGAGCGTTTAGGATAACAAGTATTTTGGGATGCATGTTATCCACCCAGTGAAAATCCCCTACCGCCTGTGCCTGGACTACACTAGTTCGCTGTAAGTTATTAAAGGGATGAGGTATCTCACACACAATGTATAAAACGCTATCCAATGAGAAGTCGGCGTTCAAGACCATTTGTAATTGGGAACGGTTATGTGACACCCAAATTTGCCAAATAGATGACAATACCTCTCGGGAAATTTGATTTAAATAGCCACAAATGTCCAAGTGATCATTACAGGGTAATAGTCTTATCATATCCATTTTGTAATCAGCACAGGACATACCTACAAGCTTGAATGAGGACACTATGGGTTCTTCCAAAGGTGGTTGGGGCAATTCTATTATGATATGCCATATTTCGAGGAACTCTGAGTTAGGAATCTCCATGGTCATGTTGTAATCACCTGTGCTATACGTAAAAAATAAAGGATGTAGAGCTAATTCTAGTCATACGTAATAAGTTAAAAAAATAAAAGGCGAGATGGAATATACAACGAAAGAAACACGAATATAAAACTATACAGAAATTCTGGGCGAAAAAAGCGGATACAAAGAAAACCACAGTGAAGTACTGTTCTGTTCATTTCTGGCTATAATCTACGAATACAAGATTTCACATTTTCAGAAGGACAGCCCGGCTAGCTCTTTTTTTTTTTTTTTTTTTTTTTTTTTTGTTCAAAATAATTTTACCGTGGCGGGGTACACCCCCCCCAAGGGGCCCGCAGTGCCCGGGGCTTATGTTTTTTTTTTTTTTTTTTTTGTGGACAATTTATTTTATACTTGGCTGGTGACACACCGCCAACTCAGCTCTGGGGGGACAAAACGGGACATTCAAGATAGATGCAATAAAAGTAAAGATCGTAAAGGGAATAGATAAAATAACAACAGTAAATAAAGAAGTGAACATGGGACATCAATTATGCAAGGGAGGATCGTAAGGTACAGGGGCGTGTGAATGTGTCCGGTAGG
>JANBPY010000261.1:0-12822 GCA_027577015.1 Dispira parvispora
GCGACAATACCCTGACTCTGTCGCAGTGGAATGTGGCGACCATCGAGAAACGTATCGCTCTTTCTATGAAAAAGTGCTAGCGCTGGCGACCCATTTCCAGTCAATTGGTATTCAGCGGCAGGAACGCATCGCCGTGGTTGTAGAGAGCAACGCCTTCACCATCGTAACATTACTGGCGCTGTGGACACTCGGTGCGGTGTATGTACCAGTCGACAGTCAGCTGCCTCAGGAGCGACAAAAATACATGATTGAGACGGCGGGTTGTACACGGGTTTTCTCTACCACCTTCACCAAACCAGACTGGATGGAGACCATCGCCATTCAAGAGGTACTAGATAACTTATCTTTGAATACAAATCATGCAGTTTTGCCTGATGGTAATATTAAACACATGCCAGACGAAATCGCCTACATCGTGTTCACCTCAGGTACCACCGGTCAACCCAAGGGTCTCACTGCTCACTATGGTGCATTTAACAACCTCATTGTCACTCATCCGTTATTCGCCCAGGAATGTCCACGGGAATCCCGCTGGTTACTAACTGTTGGGGTAGCCTTTGACCTTTACCTATACGGTACGTTTCTTTCCCTTTGCTACGGATGGACTGTGGTCCTTGCCTCCCATGAAGTTATTATGGATGTCTTGCATACCACTCACGGAATTGTCACCACCCCTTCGTTTATCGCCGCTTTAGACCATGAAAACTTTCCGCGATTGAAATGGGTCTTCGTTGCGGGTGAGACCCTACCCCAGCCTTTGAGTGACAAATGGTCGCCACGCTGTCACTTGTATAACGGATATGGTACTACCGAAAACACCGTCGTCGCCACTACCAAGGAGATGAAACCAGGCGATCGGGTGACCATCGGTCGCCCACTGCCAAACCAAGAATGCTATATCATGGATAATCGGAAACAGTTGTTGCCTATTGGAATCGTTGGTGAAATCTACATTGGTGGATTTGGGATTTCCCAGGGTTATATCAATCGACCTGATCTCAATGAGACTCGATTTTTGCCTAATCCTTTCGCCACTGGGATGTTGTATCGCACAGGGGATTACGGTAGATGGCTACCCAACGGTGAACTGGAGTGCTTGGGACGTGCGGATGACCAGGTCAAAGTCCGTGGTTTTCGAATTGAACTTGGAGATGTACGGGGTGCCATGTTAAAACAATCTGGAGTACGAGACGCCTTTGTGATGCTGGTGGATGGAAAACAGCTGGCAGGGTTTGTAATCTGTCATCACGAAAGTAGCATAAACGAAGACACGCTACGTGTGAATTTGGAGAAATACCTTCCCCCTTACATGGTTCCCCATAACCTGGTACTAATCCATGGTCAACTTGGATTTCCGCGCACTGTCAATGGTAAAGTGGATCGAGTGAAGCTGTGTCAGATGTTAGAAGAGAGTCTTCTGCTCGAGACTGAGCATGAAAATTGCACTGCTTTATCCGATGACAACTTACCTGAGCCCCATTGTATTTTGCGAGACGCAATACTCCATGTGTTGAATATCGAGAAAAAGGTGATGAGATGGGACGGGTCCTTTGTGCAACTCGGTGGGGACTCGATCAGTGCGATACAGGTGTCCTCCAAGTGCCGTCAATCGGGGTGGTCCCTGAGTGTTTCTGTTATTATGAAGAACCAGCCCATTCGAATGGCAGCCGATTCCATGACACAAATGAAAGCACAGCGCTCGATAAATCGACCAAAGGTGGGTTATGGTGTCCCTTTCCCGTTGACCCCAGTACAGCAGTGGTTCTTTGGGTTGCCAATGGAAAACTACCACCGTTCGAACATGTCGGTATTGGTAGAATTAGCCCAAACAATCCCTGTGGACACCCTCACCCATGCGCTTCGTCGGTTAGTGGATCATCACGATATGCTCCGTGCATCGTTCACCATGGATGACGATAACGGGAGTTGGACCCAGCAGGTGGTGTCACCGGGTACGAAGACTTACTATCCCGAAGTCGAAGTGTTGACCTGTCCTGACGAGGCCAGTCTGAATACGGTTACAGTGCCAGTCCAATGTGGAATGAATATCACCCGCGGGCCCTTGATAGGTGCTGCTCAAGTCACCACCGACGACTCTTCCTCTGGTTTCCTTTATCTTACTGTCCACCACGTAGTAACAGACCTTATTTCTTGGTCTATCTTGATGGAGGACTTACATGAGTTAATTCGTGATCCGATAAAGCCCTTGGAAGAAGTTGGGTATTCCTTTATGGACTGGGCTGTAGGAGTTGCCGAGAGGGTGGTACCTTCGGACCCTGTAACTAAAGACAGCGGTGATCCATTCTCCGAGTGGTTCTTACCCATTGTGGACCCTGACAGATTATTATCGTTGAATACCGAGGCCAACGCCCGTTATCGTACGGTGATCGTTCCGCATAGTGTCACCTCTGTGTTGTTGCATCCGGAAAACTACACCATGGGTCAAACTGTGCAGCCCATAGAGCTCCTGTTGACAGCGGTGGGACAGGCCCTAGCCACGGTGACCTCCCATCCGACCGTTACTATACACAACGAAAGCCATGGGCGGCACCCTTGGTCGGATGATATCGACGTAAGTCGCACCATCGGTTGGTTTACGACAGTTACTGCTGTACGAGTGAACAGCGTCGAGGTCCAGTCCACCAATGATTGGATTCGTCAAGTGAAGCATACTTTACGCTCAGCCCCCTCGTTTGCATCAATACTCAGCACCACTGGAAGTCCTTTCGAAGTGGTGTTGAATTTAGTAGGGAACACCACAGGTGCGGATGCATTAGGATGTCAAGGGAAAGCTCCCTGGGTTCCACGTTTAGACCTTTTACCGAATCATCCCACCACAGATCCACACGAACCACGAGCACAGGTTCTAGAAATTACGGGTACACCCCTGGGGGACGGTGAGCTGGAGTTCACATTTGTGTATTGTTCCCAGGTGGTTTCCGATAGTGTAATGGACGGAATAATCCACGCACTCGAAGATACCCTAAGGAATGTGGCCAGATACCATCAGTTTAACGAACGGGAACCTTATTATACCTCGAGTGATTTTCCATTGCTTCGCGGTGTGCCGCTAAGCAAATTAGACGAAGCTCTGCAAGAAACATCACGCATGGGTTGGATCAAGGAACCCACAGACTTGCAGGACATATACCCGATGCTGCCCATGCAGCAAGGATTGCTGTCTATCTCCTCACGTGATCCGTCCCAGTACATCGTCCAGTTCGCCTTGACAATTACAGGAGTGGAAGACAGTGTAAGCATTCACCAAGCACTGAAGACCATCGTAGCTCGATACGATATTCTACGTACACGGTTCTTGCTCAACTGGAGTCACGGTTCAATCAACGGGTTGCAAGTGGTCACTCGTGACACTCGGTTCCCCTGGAAAGAAGTTCAAAACTGGGAAGACGTTGGAGCCACCAGCGAAGTAGATTTTATGCACCAACAGTACCAAGCTGGACTCGATGTCACCTGTGATTCATTGTTCGGATTCACCACCAATCGCTTATGTAATAATTCATTCCGGTTGGTCATTTTAATACACCACGCTCTGTTGGATGGCTGGTCGGGTGGCTTAATGTTGAAAGATCTAAAGTCAATATTGAGTGGCAGTGAGATAGTTGACAATAGTACGCCTTCTGGTCAATTCCGAGATTATGTCGAACGCTACTACCAAAAGGACCTGTCCACCAGCCAGGAGTTTTGGACTCGGTACTTGGCTAGTGTACATCAGGCCACCCAGCTGGTTCTTCCTCGGCCAGCCCAGTCACCCCAGCATATAGTTATCCACGAGCACCGCACTGTATTGACCTCTGACATTCCCCAATTGCAACAGTTGCTCGCTCCCGTCGGTGTGACTCTGTATTCCCTCGTCAAGGCAACGTGGGCCATGGTTTTGTCACGATATGCTGGGAAATTGGACGTGGTATTTGCGAACACAGTATCAGGGCGTAGCTTGGACGTACCAGGGGTAGAGTCCATAGTTGGCTGTTTGATAAACACACTCCCCTGTCGGATTGTCGTTGATGGGAGCACTTCGGTAGTGGACTTCCTTCGTCTTATCGAACAAGAGGGCAACCAACTCGTGGCTCACGAGCACTGCCCGATTCCACTTATCAACTCGTGGATGCAATCCACTCTTGACTGCCATGTGAACGATCTGCTCCACACGTTCCTCGTGCTGGGAAATTTCCCTGTGATGAATAGTCAGGGCGAACGGGTTAGTATTACGGATGTGGTACCTGTCGAGTTTACTGACTATGCAGTCACGGTGATGATCGACTTTTTTGATCAAGACCTGATCCTGCGGATGAAGTATGACCAACGACAATATGATAATAGCTACGCTGCTAGAATTCACGATGGCTTTGTTCGAGTATTTAATGGGTTGGTGGACATCCTCGAGAACGTGAACATGGGTGGTGTCAGTGATAGTGGGTGTTTGGTATGCGAAGTACCGTTCTTCTCCGTGGAGGATAGGATAAAATTAACCCAGACGATGCCTGCACCCACCCATACCATTGATACTACGCTGTGTGTCCAGGATATTCTGAGACAGGAAGCCTCTTCGATAGGTGATCGCATCTCCATTGAATACGGAGAAAGTATCCAATGGACCTATTCCGAGTTGTACCAACGATCACGTTATATCGCTTATGGGCTGCTGGCCAACGAAGTGAAACGGGAGGAACCAGTAGGTCTCGTCATCGACCGTCAACCTAGCACCATTGCGGCCATGTTTGGTGTTCTGATGGCAGGCGCTGCGTACGTACCAATGAATGCCGATTTTCCGGTAGAGCGTATTCGATTTATCGTACAGGATTGTGGAATACGGATGGTGTTGACCAACGCTGATGTGAAGCTCAATGGGTTACAGGTCCTAGATATTGATACACTGATGAACCAGCATGCAGCCGAATGCCCCTTACCTCAGGTAAAACCCACTGATCTGTCCCACATTATCTACACCTCGGGTACCACGGGGAATCCCAAAGGTGTCCAGCAAGAACATCGTACAGTGGCCAATTACGTCCAGCAACCTGCAGAAGTAATAGGAATCGTACCGGGACTACGAATGATGCAGTCTATGTCCCTGGCTTCGGACTGTTGTACGATGGAAATTTTCGGTGGGCTGTGCAACGGGGTTACTCTGGCCTTACGAACAGATATGTTGGACACTCTGGAGAAGGTGGACACGGTGATGTTGACACCCTCGGTGTTAGCTACTATCGACCCTTCCCGCTACCCGAATATCCGCACTATTATCTCCACTGCTGAAGCTCTCCCTTTACATGTAGCAGTAAAATGGTCGAAACATGCTCGTGTTTATAACCATTATGGGCCAACTGAGAGCTATGTCACGCACATATCTGAATACCGAACGGGTGATCCCGTTACCATTGGCCGGGTAATCGGTAACATCGAAGCCTATATCCTGGACGACCAATTGCGTCCTGTTCCCTTTGGTGTACCAGGAGAAATATTTCTGGGAGGAATCGGACTTACGCGTGGGTATGTCAATCGGCCTGAGCTGAACCAAACCAAGTTCGTGACCAACCCATTCAATCCTGATGGTGGTCGGTTGTATCGGTCGGGTGACCTTGGACGATGGTTGGTAGACGGAAGGGTGGAATATTTCGCACGCAAGGACGACCAGTTGAAAATACGGGGGTATCGAGTTGAACCCCAAGAGGTTGAAGGGGCTCTAGTAGAATGTCCTGGGGTAGTATCGGCAGCAGTTCTTCCCCACGATGGGAAACTGTATGGGTTCTGCAGTCCGGAAAGTGTGGATATTCACAAGGTTAAGGAATACTTGGGTCAGCGGTTACCACCCTACATG
Organism: Dispira parvispora; assembly: GCA_027577015.1. NCBI lineage: Eukaryota > Fungi > Kickxellomycota > Dimargaritomycetes > Dimargaritales > Dimargaritaceae > Dispira > Dispira parvispora. Next base: position 5,840 of record JANBPY010000261.1, read on the forward strand.
ACCCCACAGAATGTGTTTTCACTAAAATCCATTCCTCTGACAGTAGTAGGCAAAATCGATAAGCACTCCCTGAAGGTTACCCTAGAACAGCGACTGGCCCATTCGGACGAACGCGTGGTGAAATGTCCAACTAATGCTACCGAACAGGTCATCCACCAGGCTATGGGTGAAGCATTGAACATTTCCTTGGATCATCTCGACTTAAGAGACTCCTTTTTCCAATTGGGTGGCGACTCCATTCTGGCCATTCGATTTTCTTCATTGTGTCGGGAGCGTGGCATACAGCTAAGTATTGCCCAGATATTCCGGTACAAGTCCGTAGCTTCTCTGGCTGAATTGGTGAGTGATGCGGGCATAACTGACGCTCCACCGCCTCCACTTGCTCCTTGGGAACTGACACTGCTCGATTATGGATCGAAATATATTCCCACTGAAATGGTCACTTTCGTCGTTGAAGAAGAACTGCTATCCGTGCTGCCATCTACTCTGTCCTCTGTTGTTCAGACCATTTCCATATTCAACTCACGTTATGACTCAGTTGGTCGCCGGTTAGTGCACCAACCCCATCCAGTGGTGATTATTGAGCAAGGAGTGGAGACATCCCATCAGCTGAATCCCGGTCAGGGTGTATGGTTAAGTGGCACATATACTCGTGAGTATAATGGATTGAATGTGGTCACTTTGGTGGCCCACTTGGTTCCATTGGGTCGAGTGGGTGGTTGGTCAACAATACTTCAAGGAATGGCGAAACAATGTCCCGATCTGGCTGCATTTCCCAATTCTTCCACTGTGTACACCCTTTTATGCTCACATGCACCCAAGTATGAAATTGGTACTATTCAACAACTCACCATGCCATACTCTGGAAATCCATTCGATAATGACTTGCTTCACATTGGGCTTCACGCTCCTCTATCAGTGGTAATTATGGCCGGCTTCCTGATGGCTCTACAAGAATTGCAAGTTTTTGACTCGATTAGTATTGTTGGCTCTGGTCATCTCGCTGGATACCTTACTAAGCAGTTGAATTCAGATGAATCCACGAGTCATATCACCGAATTTCAGCATATCAAACAATGGTATTACGATCAACTGGTACACGATGACAGCCCTGACAAACCCGAAACACCCGTTGTCTACCACTACAGCGAGGTGTCTCAACCCCATGGCATCCCACTGGTAGAGCAACGCACGTCGCTCTGGGGTACGATGTATGACACTCAAGCAGCGGTGATCTACCAGCCGAGTTCTCTTGTGTTACAGCTTTACCATCACGATGCGACTGTTGCCCAGTCCCTGTTGGCAACGTGGAAGGACCAAGTGAACAGGATATTGGATATTCCCAACCAATTGCGATGTACTGAACACGCCTTTATCCCTGCGGATTTCCCTCACCTGGCCATCACTTCCAATGGTTTGGACGAACTCATGTCCGAGATCCACCAGGACTTGGGCATTCCACCTGCTGCCGTTCAGGACGTGTACCCATTGTCCACCATGCAACAGAATTTTGTGGTAAATACCCTACGTGACCCTACTTCCTATATTGTCCAACACGTGTTTCGTATCACTGGAGCATTGGACTTGGTCAAATACCGTACCGTGTGGGATGAGCTTGGTCTGCGACACACCATCCTCCGTACTAAATTCTTGGCATCCCGTATGGTGCAAGTAGTCACGGATCGTGTGAACATCGATTGGGTGGTCAGTGACACACCTTTATCAACCAGTAACGAGGAATACCAACACACTGTGCGACAACGTGGATTCAATTTATTCGGTGGACATCCCCTGCTACGTATTCACCTGTTCCCGGATGGTGACGGCCACGGTTGGCTGTGCTTTTTGGCCATCCACCACGCCGTGATTGATGGTTGGTCGTACCAGTTCTTAATGAATGAGAGTCTTTCCCTCTACCATGACTTGCAGTTGACTGCCAAAGTTCCCTATCGCCAGTTCATTGACACAGTGTCTACGAGAGACACCGCCGAAGAAAAGCAGTACTGGACTGAGTTCCTGGAAGGGTTTGAGTCCACCCCAGACCTACCGTTTCCCCATCTTACCCAAGTGAGTTTGTATCGAAAGGATGCCGTGGTGTTGAACCGAACGGAATCCCTGCACCGCCTTTGTCGGAACTGGGGGATTACATTCAATGTTCTCCTACGTGGTGTGTGGGCCCTGACCTTAACCCAATTCTTGGGGAAACCTAGTGAAGTGACATTCGGTGTGATGGTATCGGGTCGGGATGGTCAAATAGACGGGTTAGATAGGTTGGTAGGCCCTACTATTAACACCTTGCCCTTCCGTGTCAAAGTGGATCCACAGCAACCGGTTGTCGAATGGCTGCAGGAACTGGCCGAACGATCCACCCAGCTGTTAGAACACGAACAAGTCAGTCTGGTGGATATCAAACACTGGGCGGGATTAGACTCAGATGACCAGCTCTTCCGCTCCATGGTAGCAGTTGGGCAGTATCTGGAATCAGGTTCGCCTGCAGAAGAGTCCCGAATCGAATATCACTCCCTAAGTGGTTATAATGACACCGAATATCCCCTCATGGCATCATTCGACGAACCCGTATCGGGTGGAGCACTCCACCTGACAATTCTAGCCCGTCACGAACCCTTTTATGTGGACGGATTGATTGACTATATTGGGCACTTGTTAACTCAGTTTGTAGCGGTGGACCCTTCCTTGCTTTCGGTGGAAGCCCTATTGCAACCATCCCCGACTGCACTCTCTCAAGTGCAAGCGTGGATTCCGGGACCCACTGTAACACAACGTAATCCTGATGTAGTGATGGTACCCGATCTCTTCACCCAGCACTTGGACTACCAACCACAACAGGTGGCCTTGGAAACAAAGGATGGACAGTACACCTATCGCGATTGTTATGTCCAGGCGTGCCATGTCGGACGTGCCCTGCTTGACCGAGGCTTGCAACCAGGAGATAAGGTGGCCCTGCTGTTTACCCGGTCAGCCTCCTACTTTATGGCTTTGCTGGGCACTTGGCTGGTGGGTGGGGTAGCAGTGCCAATGGATGCGACCAATGCCCCCAGCCGTTTACAATTTATGGTTGATTCCTTAGGTGAAGGTGCCTTCCTGGTGACCCGGACAGCTGACGACTCTGGCCAGGCGATACTTCCCGATTATTACACTGCCAAGATCATAGTGGAAGACATGAGTGTGCCCGCTGACTCCACACCCGACTTACCACCATACCCTCGAGATCCCATGGAGTTAGTACTGATTATTCACACTTCAGGAACCACAGGTGTGCCGAAGGGTGTAATGCTCCGCCACGAATCCACCTTGAATTTTATTTCTTATTTCACACAGCTGGTGGATTTGCCTTCCACGTGTCGGTTTTTGCAGTCACTAAACATTGCATTCGACGGATGTTTTATAGAATGCTTGGCAGCATGGTCGGTGGGCGGAACAGTAGTACTTCAAGACGGTGAACTAATAGATGACTTGAATCGTGTCATGCAATGTTTATTAACTCCATCCATGCTTGGCGTATTAAACCCATGTGATTACCCGGAATTAGAGCTAGTCATCAGTGGTGGCGAAGCCCTTCCATACAGCTTAGCTAATCGTTGGTTAGCTTCGGATAAACGACTGCTTAACGCATGCGGCCCTACAGAAATTACCATGGCTTGCCATTTAGATTTGGTTATTCCCTATGAACCGGTTAGTATTGGCAGACCAATCTCTAACTCCTACTGCTACATCCTCGATAACGAGTACAACCTGGTTCCACCCGGTGTTCCCGGTGAGATTTGTATTGCAGGTATCGGAATAAGCAACGGGTATTGGAAGCGACCGGATCTCACTGCCAAGGCATTCGTCGATAATCCATTTCGTTCTGGTAAAATGTACCTCACCGGAGACATGGGCTGTTGGTTACCCAACGGTAACGTACACTATATCGGTCGTAAGGATAACCAGGTGAAACTCCGTGGGTTCCGCATTGAACTGGGAGAGGTGGAGTCGTGGTGCGAACGATTGAATTACAATATTCAACAGGCTGTTGCTGTGGTGGTGAACAAACAACTAGTGGTATACCTGAGTCCGCAGTCAGTAGATGTGGATAAGGTGAAAGAGTCCCTGAGAAAAGCCTTGCCGTATTACATGGTACCTACTCACATTATCCCTTTGGAAGCTATGCCCAAAACCCGGAATGGCAAAGTGGACCGTAGAGCGCTAGCGGAATACCCACTACCCCAAACACTGACCAGTGATGTTACTTACGTGGATGACGCGAGAGAATTCGGTGAAACCTACCGCCTGCTGGCCGGTTTAGCTCTGCAAGCTCTGCAATTTGCTGAAGACCATCCTCTACCCGCACCGACTACATCGTTTTTCGCTATAGGTGGAGACTCTATTTCAGCGGTATCCTTTTCCACCCTGTGCCGTAAACAAGGTCTGAATGTAACAGTGGCCAAAATTTTCACACTACACACGCTTGGTGCCATTGCCATGGACTGTGAAACGGAGTCCGATAAGAAAAATGCAGAATTGCAAGTATCCACCTTGACCCACTTACAACGTTGGTTGAACGAAGAACAGCGCGGTTTGGCTGACATGGTAGTAGAAATTCACGATCCCGACCAACCAGTGTACGTACTAAAGCAACCCCTAGGCTTTACCAGTGCCAACGAGTGGCAGAACGCGCTGGAGGAGCGGAATTCTACCCAGATGGAGATTGGCAGCTCATCGGAATCGATCAGCACCAATGAAGCTGGACGGACAGCCGAGTGGACTATTTCGTCGTCGGTATTCCCCATGTTTACGATGGATAAACTCTGCGGTCGGTACCAGTGCACATTGTCCGAGCTGCTTTTAGCTGGATTCCTTATGGCGTGGTGGAAAACCCAACAAGGAAACGTTGAAGTACACCTATTCCGGTTGACAGATAACGAGTTAGCCAATACTCATTGGCAAAAGGACACTCTGGCAGAGAATCTGAGGTCTCCCTTGGAGTGGTTACAGTATGTCAAACAGGTTGCTCGTAATGCCACCTGGTCGGATATTTCCAGTGGTCATGATAGCCATCCACGTGTACTATTCCACATGGTGGATCCTGTGGTGGGAGTGAATATTGTTCGACAGCGTCAACAACGCTTGGTTCCTTTGCTCGGAGCACGAAGACGGTATGATTTTGAGGCGATGGCGTGGTACCATATGAATGGAACTGTCACACTGGTAATCCATAGGGACTCGTTGACGAGCAATGAGACCGACGAGAAATTTGTCCAGGCCCTGCCAACTCTGTGGAAATATGCAATGGAGGAACTTTTACAATGTAACTCTGGAACGGCTTGGTTACCCGGTGATTTCCCACTCGTTCCTTTCAAGGATGTCCAACAACTCGCCGTGAACCCAGATCGTGTGCAAACTGTGTGGCCACTTTCTAGTCTGCAGCAGGGATTTGTCATCGAATCCCTCAAGGATCCTTCGGCTTACATGGTTCAGTTGGTGTGTGAACTCCACGGTGCACTGGATGTCGATCGATACCACCAAGCCTGGCTCACTGTTGGACAGCGCCACGATGCCATGCGAGCCCAGTTATACCCCGACCAGAGTGTGCAGGTTGTTATGCGTGATTTTAACCCGGAATGGGACTACGAAGAACGAACCATATCTGAGGTTGAAGTTACTGGCTACCTTTTACGAATGTGCCAACGAGGGTATACTGATTTAACTGGAGGATCCCTAATCCGTATTCAACTGATCAAACAGAATTCAGCCCTTCACCTTAGTTTCATTACTTCACATCATGCGATATTCGATGCCTGGTCCATCGATGTGGTGCTGGGCGAAGTACGACGGGTCTATGAGGGACTGACCATAACCACTTTTGCTGTATCATATGGTCGGTTTTTGGCACATACCACAAAAATTGACCCAACGCAGACGCAATCGTTCTGGGAAACCTATTTGGAGAATATGGAGCCCACTCCTAATCTTCCCTTTCCCACACCCGAGAATAGCACTCTTGAATCAGTAACGGAAAGGTTGAGCACTTCGCTGTCCTTGGTGAGAACCTGGTGCACTAAACTTGGTATCACTGTCAACTCATTAGTGCGTGGTCTGTGGGCCCTATTGCTGGGGAGATACCTGGGAAAAGACACTCGGGAAGTCACCTTTGGGGTGATGGTAACAGGCCGCGATGGTGAGATCGATGGTGTCGATGAAATGGTGGGACTTACAGTGAATACCGTGCCCTTCCGGGTGACACTCGACCGAACCCAGTCGGTGCAATCCTGGCTGCAGGACATCCACACCCAGTCCGGTGCCATGTTGAGTCACGGTCATGCGGGTCTGCTGGAAATCGAGGCATGGGTGAACGAGAAACTAATGTTTCAATCTATGTTGGCTAACGACAAATCGCGTGTACAAGGCATGAAGGACTCGTCGACTGTAGGCGAGGAGGAGTTGCGCTGGGTGAATAAGGGTGGTTATAACGAAGTGGATTATCCCTTAACAGCGAGTTTCGCTGAAGACGGAGAGGTCAATGGGATGCATATCCAATTATCCGGAAAACACGGAAGCAGTTACTATTCCTCTTTAGTAGCCTACCTCAACACAGTATTGGAAACATTGATAGGCGAGTCACCCTCCGCTGATCACCTCACCGTTGGTAGCCTCCTCGATGAGATTCCCCGGTTGGAATTGGAACGTATCCGAACATGGTCCCAGGGAACACGCGCTTCATACGATGAAAAACCCCGTCTAGTCCATGATTTAGTCATTCAGGGTAAATTGCCATCACAGTTGAATACCGTTGCACTCGTGAGTTTGACCCCTCCGTTGGAATTTACCTACTATGAGTTGATCACCCGGGCCCAACTGGTGGCCGAGCGTTTGATGGCCGTGGACAGGTCTAGTCGATTCGTTATTTTATTTTTCGAACGTAGTCCAGCTTTCGTACTGTCCATGTTGGGTACCTTAATAGCTGGGAGAACCTGTGTACCCAT
>JANBPY010000262.1:0-12816 GCA_027577015.1 Dispira parvispora
CTGTTCCGGATTGTCGAAGATGACTGTCCGCCCTTGCCCGAGGGTATCTCTGCTCCGCTGAAGCAATTCCTCCAAGAGTGCTTCCGAAAGGACCCGGCACAAAGGCCGACTGCTAGTGAGCTCTTGACGTTGTCTTGGATTTCCGGACAGGGGCGTAATAAACGGGAACTACAAGCCCTCCGACGCAAGCACAGCACTCAAGTCTCCAAACACGTCCAGCATTTTCACGAACCTACTGTACCCTTCCCCGTGTCGTTTACCCGGTTTGGCCAGCACCTACAGCTCCAGTGTAAGAATCATCTCCCACGTCGTTTAAGTGAAAGGCTAATGCCCCGAAATTTAGGTCGGTCTCCGTCACCTCGTCTGCAGACGATCAAACGTCGGGTGGTAAAAAAGTCTCGAGCGGGTCGATTACGACCCTTTCCGTTGCGTCGTCAGAGTCGGCGATCCCTCCATCGACGGGATAGCGGATTGGTAAAGGAGAAAAAAGACCCCGGTAGTGACTTCAAGCCGGAAGGTAACGATACAGTCGGTTCCAATCAGAGTAAACAATCTGACGTATTACCGGATTTATTGAATGCCTTCCCCCATCTCCAACTCAATCGGGAAGTTATAGACGCCGCCAAGGATAAGCCTATATCTCGCCGAGATTCCTACACTCCCACCCGACATCCTATAAGTCCAAGGAATTTCCAGGCAGTGGATCAGTCTACAACGGTGGCCTCAAAATCTGCCAATAGCCCCGCCCATCGCTTTTCGGCAGTAACTTTCACCGAACCTATGTCATGTAGCACATGTCGAAATCCACTGACAACCAAAGGCTTGGTGTGTGCTAAATGCAGTATGCTGTGTCACTTTGAATGTAGAGATAGTGCTACGGATGTATGTCCCTGTAACCAATATGACCCTGACCTTACCCCACTCCCGGATGGATCAGTACCTTGCAAGTCACCCTTGAAGGCGTATCCGACGAGATCCCCCAAATCTGAAACGGTAACAGATAAGCACACCAAATATCGCTCCTATGGTAGCCCCACACATCCTCCAAATCTCTCCAGAGCAGCAGTGCCGCTTAATTCTACCTTACCCACGATTAAGTCGGGGGCTTCGCCACCCGTTCCCTTGTTCCCTTCCTCTAGTCCGAGTGTTCTCTGGTCCACACAACTTTTTGATACAAGCGTAATGCCCGCTAAGACGAACCAATGTACTGGACACCAATCCATCGGTAGTGAACCCACTGGAGGTGACTCACGCCATTCACCTAGATCCACCACCCACACTCCTCTGTTGAGCTCCTCGGGACCTCGTCCACCGCTACCTTCGAACCAATCGGTGCTGGCGCCATCGGATCGATTTTTGGAGGACTGGGTGGACATCGACCAGTCGCAATTGGAAGATATTCCTGAAGAGCGATACCCACGTCTTCGCCGTCCCGTTACACATTCCGGTAGTACCTTGGAACCGCCCCTGGTAGTTCCCGAGCTCCCGTACTACCATGATGCACGACAAGGTTACACGGCTCACGGAAGGGACTCGGGAAGTGCACCCCGAGCGACGGTCAACAACAACCATTTGCCACAATCTAGCACGCAGCCTGACGATCCAGATCCTGCCCAGCCTTCACTTCCTTTGCCTACAACTGACGATAATCAGGAGAAATCATCCCGCTCTCTAATTTTCGGCAGCCACCGACGTTCTTTGCGAGCCAAAAAGCCGATGTTCAAAAGCCCAGTGGTGCTCCATGCCCAGGGCTATTTTGACGATATGGTAATCGACCGAAATACACTCACCCGGAATACACGGGCGCTACGGGTAGTCACCAGTCCCCGGCCAGTCTCGCTCGGCCAAGACGATAACGGTAACGATGATACCCAACAGTTACTCAACAGACTTCTCCGACGTGGCGAGTCCCTAAGATCGGTAATGTCGGACGACTCATCACTGTGTTTGGGCACAATCAAAGATTCCCACGACCGTCAGGTTGGCGGACTATGCACCACGGCGCCGGCTTTTTGGTGTTCTTCCAAAATGCCGTTTAAGAAGCCCAAGAAGAAAAGTGACAATGATGACTGTCATGTGATGTAATTTTTCTGGGTAGCGAAAGGAAATTTTTACTACTGATACACGGTTGAGTAACCCTGATCACTTTTTTTTTTAAAAAAATACTATATAGCAGTGGCTTCGAGGGATGACGTCCTTCGTTTTTTTTTCCTTTGCCATGGTATATTCTTCACAATGGTGCTGTGATTTGCAATAAAGAAAGCCCTCCTACAATTTGTGATTATTACGATTTGTCAACGAAGCTGCGACATTTATCTGTTTAATTTAAGCAAGCGTACATACTCCATACAAATATGTTAGAATACTTCAGTTGTAAGCCTGTTGCTCATGTAAACGTTATGCATGAACCGTTCAATTTTGAAACGCTCAAGGGAGTGATACTACTATCATATTTTGGGTCCGGAGGCCCAAGTAGGGTAGTCCTCTACTTGCAAACAATATATTTTATACTTGGCTGATGACACACTCCTGCGACTTTAATATACTATGGTTAGTAAATTTTAAAACAGAGTGTAAAAAAACCTGAACGACCAACATAGCAGCTGATATTGGTTACTTCAACCCCAAGTTTTGTAGGCAGGCCACTCCACCTGGAGGTGCTGCACAGCTGTACATAATTGAGACCGATATTAGAAGAGCATAATGTATAGGTAGCAGGAACAGCACCTCATCCGTGTCCTACCCTGAATTTTTGCGCTACAATCTAATTTAGGTGAAAAGAAACTATAACGCAGACGACTCGGCCACATCAGCTCTGTTTCTTGCTACAATTGCTGCACTTTGCCACCTTTTTACTTCCGTAAGTCCTCCGTTGGCTTCGCTCTGCTGATAGTTCATCTCAATTCAAAAAGGGAGTGACCATCAGTCTCTCTCTTGGACAGTTACGGATATGTATTCTAGGACTAGATAACAACCCACACATTAATTACTCCACCAGAAATTTGTTACTTTAGTCATCGCAACACTTCAATTTGTATATAATTCTACTCGTAAACACCGTCGTTACTAGTGCAAAGCGTTCAACATTGACGTAATTCTCTCCACGAAATTTCCAAAAAGGATTGCCCAAGTACATTACTTATTCCCAACCTTCCCTTTTTTAGTTGCAATCTTAGTCAATGATGTTGTAACAAATCGAGTGGGATAACAACAATAATGTCACTTAACGAGTAGGATAAGAGCGAAATTAGTATTTATTGTGAACATGAGAGACTCTATTGCATCCTTTGCCATCCGCTATTTATATACAGATCAACATATGAATGTGTGCGGCGCCTTTGGTTTCTTGGGCTAGTGCCTGGATGTGCAGGGGAGCGTACAAGAAGAAGAGGTGTTCGTCCTGGTGTGCAAATGAAATTTATCGCGGCGAAATGCATAACACGTTGTCCCTGAAAGTGGCAACGTAGGTCCATATAAATGCATGGGGTGGACTTCTTACTGCAGGTCACGGCAAAGGGAAGCGGTTCTATTGTGTACCTCCTGGGGGACGACCCCTTGTAAGATCTCCTTCAGGAGGTTTGTTATAATGTAAAGAATAAGGCAGGAGTTGACCAAATTTCTATAGAGGTGAATTTGGAAATCAGCTCATTTAGATTATGAACACACTTCTTTACTCTCAGCGTGCATAAACGAATGGGTCATAGTGTATTTGTGGACGATATGTTTTACACTTGACTGATGACACACTACCGGGTATTTAACATAAAATGATTAATCAATAAACAGACAACCTATTATATCAAAAACCTTGTCGGCCAGGCTATGGTTCCCCACAGTCCCGAGGCCAAGTCGTGCAGGCAGGCTGCCCCACCTTAAGGTGTTGCACAATTAAGAATACAAAGTAGGGGTTGAGAGGGAGCCTAAGGTCGGTAATCCAGGAAACATTCCGGTCGCACCGCGTGAACTACTGGTAATGTAGGTTATGGGGGTTGGAGGTGGTGAGTGACTAGGGGTGGGAGTCCGGTATTAATGTCCAGTAGGGGGGCTTGTGGCGGTGGATTGGCATTGCCTTTAGGGTGGAGTTGTAGCTTTGTATGAGGCGGGCAATTGATCATGCGGCATTGTTGTAAACTGCTTCATTCCGGGCCTTCTAGATGTTGTACAGGAGAGAAGATGCTGCTAGGGACCAGGCTCTGCGAAAGGGTTTCACGACGGGGTCTTCGAAATCCTTGATGTGCGGCTATTCGAGGAGTGGTAGCGCTAACCAGTGTCGGGGGTCTAAGGTTGGCATTGAGATCCGTAGAAGTGATTCTTCGGGGTTGAGCGATATGTGATGTTTGGTTGTCAAATGGTTGAGGAGGTCTGCGGCTAGGGACGTCTACAGGCGCAGGAATGTTAGGCGGAGGGTGGTCCAGTCAGGGCATTCTCCTATGAGGTGGACTGTAGTTTCCCCGCTACCGCAGAAGTACTGATTTTGGGAGTAGGGACGGCGTGGGACACGGTTTAGTGCTAGTCTCTACAGAAGGGAGTGGTGCTGTGGGGGTACCGGGAGTCGGCTGGGTCATAGTGTATATGGTTAACGTAGCCAGCACCAGAAGGCCACAAATTTTCTGTGTATTTAAAGCACCGTACTATATTCATTTCACACCCATTCACTTTCGATCCAGTGAAAAGTTTATAATTCTTTCTAACTAGACGATTGCGTACTAGTGGTCGAAATGTGCAATCAGTTGGGTCGCAAACAAAAATACTATTACCAAATATTTTATTACTTGAATTATGTACTGCGTTAATCCCGACTTGCTTGCATGAGAGTGTCACAAATCGAGCAGGATAACATGTTGAATAAACTGAACGAACAGGTTAATATAAATATAAATTATTGTTCAACGAGCCAAGGCGGGGCTCCCTATTTTCCCCCCGTTCAAGCGGGTAGGGGCATGATAATACTGTGACATGCGCATAAGATATAGTGGGAAATAAAATGGGCTCCATGCCGCCAGGGCACTTCAGTGGGAAAATCAATAAAGTAAACATAAACCACTAGTGGGCCCTAAAGAAACCACGGACTGATGCTAGTTGGGTTCATAGAATGTGTAAACTGCCATTAGTGTGGCTCCTGTGGTGCGAGCCTCTGTCTCCATGATGGTTGTCCTAGGCATTTCGTCCAGACTTCATCAATGTAGCCTGCGATTGCTGCTGCTTCTTTCTCCTTGCCAGTTTGGCGGTTGGCGATGACCCTATCGATTGGGTTCTCCAGTGTGGGGAACTGTTTCGGTGGAGGTACTGCCCAGCGAGGGATATCCAGGTGGATACAGAAGATGACGTGATTTCGAGTGAGTGTTTCATTGCAGCGTTTGCGTTTCTTGGGGCGCAATGCCGTAGCTCCCATCATCCAGTGGGTTACGTGTCTCTCTGTGTAGTGTGTGGATGAATTGCCAGTCTTTGCATTGGGCTGTTCTTGCCGTGGTTTTGTCCGCCTTTGCCAGAGTTGTGCGGTGTATTCTTCTTTTATTTTTAGACGGCTAGTTGGGGGAACAGGCTAATAACTAATAATAATTTATTTAGCTCACATATAGAGAGTCTTGATTGAGGCGGGAGACACATCGCCATTTATCAGAATTGTTCTACAGCCTGACCCTGATTCCTTCTCAAGGTTCCTAGGTCTTCCACGAGGTGTATTACCTCAGGACGTTGCCCTGAGTCTGTAGTTCCCGATGAGGCGAGGAGAGAAGAGGGGGCGAGGGATAAAAACTCACTGTTTCGCAATAAATGCAAATTTCATGATAGACTGCATGTTGTGAATGCTACAGGGGACTCGCAGCTAAATCGCGTTTCTCAAGGAGACCCGGCATGTGGTGGTAGGTCTAGCGAAGGGAAGTGATCTGCAACACGTGTTTTCCAGAGGAAAATTGACTGTGAGGTTTGCCTCTTGGAAACTGGTACAAGAGCATGCACATATTCACGTTCGAAGGAGTTTATGCAAATATCAGGATGAAAAACACAGCCATGTAGTGTGCATCATAGTCCCTGTATACGGTACTGCTGCAAAAATGCATACATGCACTCTACCAGCACTCTTGCTTCAGACGTAATACAAGCGGGTGAGAGTACGGCTCTGGTAATGCCGTTTTCGTACAGGACAAGTCTGGCTAATTATTTTTTGAGAATTAAAGTTTGGTCAAATCATGGCCAGAATTGAACAGGTTATAAATGAGCGACGTCCTACCTCGAACGTCCGCTCCAAGAATATTACATTGTTCTTATTTTAATCACAAGGTTATACATCAATCGCAGGTTTTATAAAGCTTAATTTTACCGCTTCTATCAAGATCATTCGATAAATATTTCTTACTTAGTGATCTTTGTGTGCAGATCTTTTACATTATTTTAGAGATGAGTCCTGCATTGAATGTAACTAATACCGGCCTTCTGTCGTGGAAGCCCCTTCGAGGTAGGAAGACCTCTCTCGGGGCGTACGGGCACCATATAGTGGATTTTCAATTGGCTAAAGCACCTAGTAGTTCATTTTGGCCAGTGTTGTGGGCATTACTGCTTAGTAACTCCGGCAATAACCATGCAAGTTGGCGCGTTGGTATGGGTCAGTTGGAACGATCTGAAAGTGACTGGACCGTGCAGCCCCTCACTGTAACCATGGATCCTCAGGCCACTGTGGTCAACTTGGTAAACGAAGGGGTCTATCAGAGCAACTCTGTACTCGATGGAGAAAAGTCGTTTAATACTGATACCATGGTGGGCATTGTAGCTAACGGAGAGGTGACAGACGATGACCTGTTGTTCGAGGTGTCACAATGTATGACTCAGCGGGACCTAGTCCTAGCATTAGCGGTCGTGGTGAACAAAAAATTGACCAAGAACCAGGCTTATTTCGTTTATCGTCCTGACCATATCCCACCCGATACCGTTAACCAACTGGCTGATCAGTTCCTTCGTGTAATGGACTATGTGAACCACAATGGGTTGAACGTTCCCCTGGCTAATGTGCTCGAATTCATGGGTGAGCCCTCCTTTACACTTCCCCTTTATCGTGGCCAATCCTTGGCGGACTGTAGCGCGGTGAAGCGTGAAGCTTTGGTGGAATCCCAATCGGAACCAGAGGTGGCTTCCGCTGAACAAACTCGTATTTGGCTTGACAGTCAAAATTATCACCACCGCTTTTACCATCTCGTAGTTATACGTCCTCAGGAAGTTGTAGATTCAGCCAGAGTGCAAAGCGCTATCCATGGGCTGGTTAAACAGTTTCCTATCCTCGTTAGTCGGTTCGTAGTCCAACAGAACCAAGTGTTGCGATACGAAGCCATCGACTCGTCAAGCCTAGTTGTACGGGTGACTATCGACGAGGCCCTTTTGAGTGAACCTGGTAAGCTACGCGTATTAGTACAAGGTGCTCATCGTCTTGACGATGCGAATCACCCACTGTTTAGTGTGGTGGAATTGGTGGCCAACGGTAGTGATTGCATTGAATGGCTGTCGGTGTACTGCCACTCTGTGTTGGGTGACCAAAGCACGTTTCACTGTTGGATAAAGCAACTCCAAAATTTTATATGCAATCCATCAGCCTTGCCTTTGTCCGTGCTAGATGCCAATGACTCTAGTGATGGTTTGGATCCCACTGAATTCTGGAAAACCCATTTTTCCGATGACTCTTTATACCTGGACCTAGATGGACAACCGTCACAGCCGTTGAACCACACTTGCCATGCCAATAGGTATGAACCCGCCATCCCCAGTTCTCTCGTGTCACATCTCCCCGCGTTGATGAAGTCCATGTCCATGAATTACTTGGAGTTGCTTCAAGGTTTCATGGCCCTCTTCCTACTTCGATTGGCTCGGCAATCTAGTGTCGCATTGTTTGGTCAAGCCGACCATCATTCGGTCGTACCCTGGGTGGCCCAGGCAACGGATGAAATATCCACCAAAGATGTGTTACATTCCCTGGTTGAACAGTACCGCCAGTCCATCCAGTACGATTGGTCCCAATTCTCCTTCCCAGCGAATACCAGTAAACCCAGCATTCGCGTGACGGCGCTGTCCATGCTACCTGGATGTGCTCACGACTTTGGCCAGCCCTATGCTGACACTCCACTTTCACTGACATGGCTACATAGGGTTGACAACTCCGCCTTGAAACTGGTGGTTGACTACGACAAAGGGATGTATCATACGGCCAACATCGAAAACCTGGTTAAAAACTTACTCTTTTTCACCTCCCAGTGCTGTGAGAACATAACCCAGACCTGGCGTAACGTTGATATGGTGCATCCTGACGAACAAAGCGTTCTAGTAAACGAATTTGCCATCACCAAGCATGACTATGATCCTTACGACCCCATGGCACAGGGAGTACTGGATCTGTTCGTCCGTAACGTAAGGCAATACCCTGACTCTGTCGCAGTGGAATATGGCGACCATCGAGAAACGTACCACTCTTTGTATGAAAAAGTGCAAGCATTGGTGGCCCATTTCCAGTCAATTGGTGTCCAACGGCAGGAATGCATAGCCGTGGTTGTAGAGAGCAACGTCTTCACCATCGTGACCTTACTGGCGCTGTGGACACTCGGTGCGGTGTATGTACCAATCGATAGTCAGCTGCCTAAGGAGCGACAGCAGTACATGGTTGAGACAGTGGGTTGTACACGGGTTTTCTCTACCACCCTCATCAAACCAGATTGGGTGGAGACCATTGCAGTTCAAGTTGTACTGGATAGTATATTACCTAGCAAAGACCATGCATTTTTGCCTGATGGTAATACCAAACACCTGCCGGACGAAATCGCCTATATCGTGTTTACCTCAGGCACCACTGGTCAACCCAAGGGTCTCACTGCTCACTATGGGGCATTCAACAACCTCATTATCACTCACCCGTTATTCGCCCAGGAATGTCCACGAGAATCCCGCTGGTTACTCATGGCTGGGGTAGCCTTTGACCCTTACTTATATGGCACGTTTCTTTCACTTTGCTACGGATGGACTTTAGTCCTTGCTTCCAATGAAATTGTCATGGATGTTTTGCCTACTATTAACGGCATCATGTGCACCCCTTCGTTTATCGCCGCCCTAGAACCTGAAAACTATCCCAAGCTGAAATGGGCCTCGATCGGTGGTGAGGCCCTACCCCAGTCATTGAGTGACAAGTGGTCGCCCTGCTGTCGTTTGTATAATGGATATGGTCCTACTGAAGTTACTGTCGTCGCCACTACCAAGGAGGTAAAGCCTGGGGACCAGGTAACTATCGGTCGCCCACTGCCCAACTATGAATGTTATATCTTGGATAGTCGACAACAACTGTTGCCAATTGGGACTATCGGTGAAATTTACATCGGTGGGGTTGGGGTTTCCCAGGGTTACATCAATCGACCTGATCTTAATGAGACTCGATTTTTGCCTAATCCATTCGCTGCTGGAAGACTCTACCGCACAGGGGATTACGGTAGATGGTTACACAATGGTGAACTGGAGTGCTTGGGACGTGCGGATGATCAGGTCAAAATCCGTGGTTTTCGGGTTGAAATTAGGGAAATACGTGGCGCAATGTTAAAGCAACCAGGAGTACGAGACGCCTTTGTGATATTGGTGGATGGAAAGAAGCTGGCAGGGTTTGTGATCTGTCATCACGAAAGTGGCATAAACGAAGACACGCTTCGTATGAATTTGGAAAAATGTCTTCCCCCTTACATGATTCCCCATAGCCTAGTTTTGATCCATGGGAAAACCGGATTTCCACGCACCGTCAATGGTAAAGTGGACCAAGTAAAGCTGTACCAGCTATTAGAATCACATCTCATCAACCTGCAGCAAGAAAACTGTATGACTTTGACCGATACCGATTCAAGTGGGCCCCACTGTATTCTGCGTGACTCACTACTCCGTGTGCTGAAGATCGAGGAAAAATTCATGAACTGGAACCTATCCTTTGTGCAACTCGGTGGTGACTCGATTAGTGCCATTCAAGTGTCCTCCAAGTGCCGTCAAGCAGGGTGGTCCTTGGGTGTATCTGTTATTATGAAGAACCAACCCATTCGGATGGCAGCCGATTCCATGACCCCAACGAAAACGCAGAGCGTAACAGTGCGACCAAAGGTGGGTTATGGTGTCGCATTCCCATTGACCCCAGTCCAGCAGTGGTTCTTTGCGTTACCCATGCAAAATCATCACCGTTCGAACATGTCGTTGTTGGTTGAACTAACTCAAACGATTTCGGTCGATGCTCTCACTGATGCGCTTCGTCGGTTGGTGGATCACCACGATATGCTCCGTGGATCGCTTGCTAAGAATGACGACAATGGGAGTTGGTCCCAGCAGGTGATGTCACCAGGTACAGACACTTACTATCCCAAAGTACAATTACTAAGCTGTCCTGACAAGTCTGACTTGAACGCCACTACAGTGTCAGTCCAATGCGGAATGAATATCACCCATGGACCTTTGGTGGGTGCCGCTCTAGTCACCACCGACGATTCTTCGTTCGGTTACCTATATCTTACTGTCCACCACGTAGTGATGGACCTTGTTTCTTGGTCCATCCTAATGGAGGACCTACATCAGTTAATTCGTGACCCAGCGGAACCTTTGGAAGAAACCGGGTACTCCTTTATGGACTGGGCCGTAGGGGTTGCCGAGAGAGTGATACCCCAAGACCCTGCGGCTGTTAATAACGGTGATCCACACTCGGACCGGTTCTTACCAATTGTGGATCCTGGTAGACTATTATTGTTGAATATCGAAGCCAACGCTCGTCATCGTACGGTGATCGTTCCGCATAGTGTCGCCACTGTGTTGTTGCATCCGGAAAACTATCCCATGGGTCAAACTGTGCAGCCCATAGAACTCCTGTTGACAGCGGTGGGAAAAGCCTTAGCCACGGTGGCCTCGCAACCGACCGTGACTATATACAACGAAAGCCATGGGCGGCACCCCTGGTCAGATGATATCGATGTTAGTCGCACCATTGGTTGGTTTACGACAGTCACTGCTGTACAGGTGAACAGTGTGGAGGTCCAGTCCACCAATGATTGGATTCGTCAAGTGAAGCATACTTTATGTTCAGCTCCTTCGTTCGCACCAGCACTGACCGCCGCTGGCAATCCGCCCGAAGTGGTTTTTAATTTCGTGGGCAACACCACGGGTGCAGATGCATTAGGATGTCAAGGGCAAGCTCCCTGGATGCCACGGTTGGACCTTTTACCTTATCACCCCACCACAGATCCCCACGAACCACGGGCCCAGGTTCTAGAAATTACGGGTACTCCGATGGGGGATGGTGGGTTGGAATTCACCTTTGCGTATTGTCCTCAGGTGGTTTCCAATAGTGTAATGGACGAAACCATCAATGCACTCCAGGATACCCTAAGGAATGTGGCCAGGTACCATCAGTTAAACGAACGGGAACCTTATTATACTCCGAGTGATTTTCCCCTGCTTCGTGGTGTGCCGGTAAGCAAATTGGACGAAGCTCTACACGAATCATCACGAATGGGTTGGACTAAGGAACCTGCAGCCTTACAGGACGTGTACCCGATGCTGCCCATGCAGCAAGGGCTGCTATCTATCTCTGCACGTGATCCGTCCCAGTACATCGTTCAGTTCGCCATGACGATAACGGGGGTGGAGGACAGTGTAAACATTCACCAGGCATTGAAGACCATCGTCGCTCGATATGATATTCTACGCACACGGTTTCTGCTCAACTGGAGCCATGGTTCGATCAATGGGTTGCAAGTAGTCACTCGTGACACTCGGTTCCCATGGAAGGAAATTCAAAACTGGGAGGACGTGGGTGCCACCAGCGAAGTGGATTTTATGCACC
Source organism: Dispira parvispora (assembly GCA_027577015.1). Taxonomy (NCBI): domain Eukaryota; kingdom Fungi; phylum Kickxellomycota; class Dimargaritomycetes; order Dimargaritales; family Dimargaritaceae; genus Dispira; species Dispira parvispora. The sequence continues at coordinate 11,831 of JANBPY010000262.1, forward strand.
AACGGTACCAAGCTGGACTCGATATCATCAGTGATTCTTTATTCGGATTCACGGTGAAACGATTGGGTAGCCATTCGTTCAGGTTGATTCTTTTGATGCACCATGCTCTGTTGGACGGTTGGTCAGGCGGAATTATGATGAATGACCTGAAGTTATTATTGAGCGACAGCGAGATATACGGTACTACTACAACATCTGGTCGATTCCGGGATTACGTCGAAGGCTACTACCAAAAGGACTTGTCTACCAGCCAGGGTTTTTGGACCCGTTATTTAGAGTGTGTGCAACAGGCTACCCACCTGACCCTCCCCCGATCAGCCCAATCCTCACACCATCTAACCGTCCACGAGCACCGTACTGTATTGACCTCTGACATTCCCAAATTGCAACATGTGCTAACCCCCGTCGGCATGACCCTGTATTCCCTCGTCAAGGCAACGTGGGCTCTGGTTTTATCACGATATACTGGCCAATTGGACGTGGTGTTTGCCAACACGGTATCCGGGCGTAGTTTGGACGTACCAGGGGTGGAATCCATTGTCGGCTGTTTGATAAATACATTGCCCTGTCGGATTGTCGTTGATGAAAGTACTTCCGTGGTGGACTTCCTTCGCCTAATCGAAAAAGAGGGCAATCAGCTGGTGGCGCACGAACACTGCCCAATTCCACTAATCGATTCGTGGTTGCAATCCACTCTTGACTGCCATGTGAATAACCTGTTTAACACCATTCTTGTGCTGGGAAATTTCCCTGTAGTGAATGCCGATGACGACCGGGTTCGTATTACCGATGTGGTACCTGTCGAATTTACTGAGTACGCAGCCACCGTGATGGTTGACTTTTTTGACCAAGACTTAGTCCTACGGCTTAACTACGACCAACGGCAGTATAATGATTCCTACGCTGCTGGAATTCACAATGGCTTTGTTCAAGTATTTAATGGGCTGGTGGACATCCTCGAGAAAGTGAACATGGGTGGTGTCAGT
>JANBPY010000263.1:0-12756 GCA_027577015.1 Dispira parvispora
TTCCTTCCCCTACAGCAGTGTTTTGCTATATCCACATTGTGAGGGCAATTTATGCATCGCCCTGGTCAGTGGTGAATGTATATCGTCCGCCAAATGACTATACATATCCTGCAGGAGAATCTGGTGGAGTGGGAAGTGCATCCAACGATCTCAGTAATATCCAGAATAAAGGACCATTCATCACAGCCCTAAAGAATAAAACTCCTACCAAGTGTATTCACCACGATGAACCCCCCCCTCCCTATATGGTCAACTCACAGGTTCCTATGGTCTCCCTTTTGGACCCCATCAAGGAAGTACCCCCCAAAAAGCATCTGGTAAGTCATGCGACCCGTTTGTTTGCTGCACTCCACATTGAAACACCCAATAGTAAACAGAATATATTGTTGGCGTTTGCCTGTTTTAGCCATCCACTGCTTATACGGGCTATTGGTAAGGTCCTCCATCAGAACTCTACCTTCTTTTTTTTCCTTATTTTTTTTCACATTTTATCACCCATAATGACGAAAGTGAATGGGGGCCACCTGGACGGCAAATCATCTCCTAATGATTGGAGAAAAAAGAACGGATGTCCACACCTACTTTTTCCGAGGGGTTAAAAGTGTTATAAGCCAACCTAGTATGACAAAAAAACAATGTTCGATGGTTCCTGTCGTGTGGCGGTTGTCCCTGGGATAGAGCCACTCCTAAGGGAGGAGGTCATTTCCACATTGGTTGGACAGAATTGCCAACCGCACAGTATAATGCTGTGTAGCTTCCACTGAAATCCAGTCGTGATCGCTCAATGGACAACACTTGTAGTGGGTATTCGATAATCACCACCACTTTCGTCATGGGAGTAGGGGATAGACGCGACTGTTAGTATAGCAAAGCTTGTGACTGCAGAAATAAGTATCGCCACACATGTTCTTCTGATGTGAGGCTAAACCTCACCACAGATGCTTATGTAGATCCTCCGTCGAAAAAGGCCCATGGACCAGGTGATACGTGAGTTTAAGCTGTATGTATGCCACAACTTGCAAAGCACCGTTAAATCGAGTCGATACACCTTCCAAAAATAGGGCATTTTGGTATTTTTGTACACGATTCCTTGGATTCTTTAAGAGTGAAGCGACCTGGTTAATATGAAGGGTATTGCCGATTAGATCATGGGGCGTGAATCTTTGTATTTGGTGCATCTGATCACAGATTAGCCTGTGACCATATTTTTGCCGATGTCTCAGGCTTACGAATAATGCTTATACAGCTCACCACATTGTCGGGTTCATAATTTTTGAGTGAATGGTCGAGTAATCTGTAGCACGATATACTTAGATATGAATACGAGTATACAGTGATAATGCAATAGAACGGTACTATCTTGGTTTTATAGTTATCGCTTAACCAGTGTGGGTCTCTTATAGTGTGGGGGAATACAGTGCTACAGTTCTTTATAATTGATTACAGTACAATAATGTGTTTAATCGTAATATAACCCAGTGGGATAGAATCGCGTAAATGATCACTTATAAACACAGCGTATCCAAGTTGTACAGGCATTCGAAAAGTTTAACAAAAACATGAGTGGGGAGGGGAGAGTCTATATCTGTGCCAAAATGTAATAATAAATGCGTACTCCATGGTAAAGTTGGGTAAGCCTATTTTGTTGGACAATACACAGTGTCACTCAGCAAATACATAGTGCACACAAACAATCAGTTAAGGAGTGCATCAATTTGACTCGGAAAATAGCCATCTTCATTCCCTGTGACAACACCTCTCATCAGGATAACTCTGGTACATTCTCCCCTGCTCCGATACAATCCATAGGTGCTAAACGTGGTATTCGTAAAATACGATTACAGGTATGGTTGCTAAAACTCAGTACCAACGTCGATCTTTGCATTAATTCATCATAGTCAACACCCAGCACCTGCATTTTGTGTTCAGCCTAAATGTTAAATGGCAAACCTAGGTGAATTCCATCAACTCATATCCACCGTTTAGAGGCGAGTGTAGCCACCATGCCTTTAGGAGTAGGATGGTCTAGCGTTGGGTCTACCATTGTCAAGGGTAGCTTTGTCTGTATTAACTTATTGCAAAGGGGGCTAAAGAATGCAAAAAAACATAGTACTTGCATAAGTATAACACTCAAAAATTTAATCAAAATAGAGAAAAGTACACATTGAGTACAGGAAACATAAGACGATCGCTACACAACGGTAGTGAAGGGCAGATGGACGGATAGGTACGAGTTTGACATACTTGAACTGGTGCCCCTCAGCTACTCTACATGAACAGCGGATCCAGACAGTAGCCTTTGCAAAGGTACAAGTACTAGTCTGATGCGATGTGTTGGTTTATATACCTTCGTTAGATTATGAGGTGGTACTCCCGATTATAACCAAGCCATACATACACTGTTGCAACACGGTTTCTCAACGTACAACATGTGTTACTGCGACAGTCACAATTTGATCGAGGAAAATGAAACAAACCGGGAATCAAGTACGGAAGTTTTCCAACTAATCGGGGTATAGTTTCCAATCAAGACAAGGATAAATCAGTACCGTAACAAGGAAAAGGATTAGTGATTACAGTATATTTAACGTTTGGGTATGGATTTTGTCCTAATGCCAGGTGGCTCAGGAACCAGTTTTATTGAAAGACGGTAGGGCGATCCACAAGCAGTGTCCCATTTGAATGGCAACGTTCTAGACCCACGCGCGTTCTTCAAATGTAAACTTGCATGTATCAAGACTCTACACACTCTACCCCCTATTTAATATAGTGGCCAGTGCCTTTAGGAATGCAAGACGCTCACTCAGCGGTGGTGGTGATTCAATTAATGGGTCGAACGACTATTAGACCCGCTCATAATATATTAAAAGCCACCAAATCTACGTTTCTGATAGTGGAGACTGGAGCGGCTGGTTGGTCAGTAGTACCACATACACATACATTCTGACATTGGGGCTCGTAAAAAGTGTAGCGTGGACTATCCCATTTTCCCGGGTGACAATAAATCCAAGTAAATATTTCTCTGCTACGGTCTAGGTAAACGGGCAAGCGGCTATTCTTCGAATCGTTTTGATCACCGCATCAAAACATAGACTAAACACTCAATGTAAACAGCGTGATCCTTGTTTACGAGTTGCTGATATTTTTTTAGAAAAAAAAAGGAAAGCGAGGGAATAATTTACGTCAATCTTACGCACGAACCCTCCCTTCGACATGCACGGTTGTGGTGATGTACTTTGACCGGTTCACAGATAGTGTTAGAACTGGGCTTATCCCTTCCCAGATTGGTTTAATTGGCCGTCTGGGACCAAGTAGACTGTGTGCAAGGCTGGGGTTAAGTCTATGGTCAGTGTAAAAATGTGGACTGGGAACCACCTTCATCCACATCTAGTTTACAGTTATAATTGCAATGATACGCATCACCCCAGAGGGTTCAAAATCTGGTCGGTATCGTTTTGTCCTTTTCGTACGGCTACGCTGATTCAGAGAAACCACGAATGCCGTATTGGGTGAGAGGAACCTCGGGCAAGGAACAGAAACATAATTGGGACATAATCCACTGATGCTGATATCAAAATATGCCTCAATACAAAGGACAGGGTCTAACCCTCTCAATTTCGATTGTTTTTATCTTGCCGTTGTGCTCATCGATAAGTTGCATAAACTAACAGCATGTACTCCAACAATGTCGAGGTTGCTCGTTGCTTGAGTGTGTTCAAACGATAAAACCTTACTCATCAGTGATCTCGAAAACAATAAAAAAATGGTACGAATCCCTGCGTTTGAATACAGATGGCCATAGTGGGTTGTTTATAGGATCTTCAGTAGTGTCAGAAAAGAGATTACGAAACATGGTTGAAATCATGTTTCCTTACAGAGTGTGCCCGTTTCCGAATGATTCGCTGATGTTAACCATCTAACCTTGTATTTGGAAGAACTCAAGTACCTGGATAAGATTGACTACCGCTCGATTGGGATACATGGACCAGGGGGGGTGAAAGTTACGACCAACCGTGGGCGGCTTACCCAATGGCAATACGCTTTGTATGTTATTGGTTACCTGTTTATAGTAAGGACTGTGGGCAAAGGGTATAAGCTGAGTTTGTAGTTCATGAATTCAAGTCTTCCATTCATCCTTGGAAAATGTTTCGGCGGGATCATTACTGTAGAAAAGGAAAACTTACGAGTTATCGGCAACGTTTTAGCTTTTACGGTCACACGCCTAGAAAACTCCTTGGCACTAGGCAACTGTGTGTCCAAAGATTGGAATGATAGCCAACACTTATGTTCTGTATATTGAACTACTGAATGCCTTTGATCTGATAGGCTAGACGTCGCTTGGTGACAGATGTAGGGGAGACTTTCCCTGCCAACACTTTCCATTCCCGTTCCTCTACTCGCCTGTTTTCTGTCAACCTTGAAACAGTGCTTTGCATTCTTCACACATAAGAATTTCTGGCTTATAAATAGAGCTTGGGGTAGCACAATGGTTCTGCTACATGTAGGTGTATGTATCTTGTTGAATTGTACACAGGTTCTTTCTACACCCTATTTTTTTATACCTTGGGTCCAGCTGAGGCTCTAATCATCTTTTGTCAGTTCAAAAAGTCTTTTGTACTCTAGTCCATTTTCGAGACATTATACGAAATGCAAGGGCTGTACTTTCCTCTCTGGTTTGAAATCCCAGTGGCGAGTTTCGTCGCCCTGATTGCGTATTTCTGCTATGCCTTGCGAATTCCCGCACACTTTCGCGTTTTCCCTGCGGTTCCAATCTCCAAAATTTTCAAATGGGCCTACTATGACATGGGTCCTTATGAACAATTTAAAGATATGCGCGAATTTTTCATTGAGCATCCTACCTTTGTCATGTGGAATGGCGGTCGTTGGAAGCTCATGACTACCGACTTGGACTATTGCAAGGATATCTTTATGCGTACTAATCGTAAGTGATATAATTCAAACTTTAACTTGTTCACCCATCGGTCAGCCTGTTGGCAGGAGAGGATGGTGTCACTGCTTGGTTTATTGCTTGCCAGATCCCACACTGCCGAAGTGATTGTCCTTATATACCTCTACATACTCCCCCTTATTTTTTTTCACAAGGATGTTTCAGACATGTTTGTAAACATCCGCAGGTCCTTTTACGCACTGTGCATTATTTTTATCCAAAGTTTGCGTTCAATGTCCTTTTTACCGGGGTGGTGGGTTTAAAGGGTTGCGCTACTCCCTTGGGCCAGAATGGGAAAAGTGGTGAAGGAAAAGGGAATCATTGAACGAAATATTGTGAGTTGCGTCTGTCTCCACTGAGTGGAGTGGGAAAGGACGGCAGGGTTCTTCGTGGTTTGTGCGTTACACCTCTTTTTCTGTTTTGATGTTCATCGTCGATCCTTTTTCTCCAGTCCAACACTGTGAATTAATGGTTATGATTGGTGGTCCTATCCATCGACCACAAGTTATGACAGCCGGAGAAAAGGGTGGGAGGTGTATCCTATAGTGTTTATTTTTTTTAAAAAAGGCCACAGTGGGTACAGATGTAATATCGATGTAAAGACTGTCATTTCCCCTTATAGTAAACCGAGACCTTGGCACAATAGCCTAGTATGGGTGAATGGCGGATACAACGGGTGGTTGTACTAACTGCAAATTTCGAACGCTCTTGATTTTGATGTACCTTTTACCCGATAATACAACCTTGGCCCAAAAGAAACTATCGAAAAGGCCATGCCCAACCCGGAATATCCCGAATCCTTGTTTCGCAAATTCATCGGCACCAGTCTGGCCTTTTCCAACAGTGAAGTATGGCGCCGTATTCGCCGTATTGTAGGCCCCGCTTTCAACTACATCTGGCCTACCCGGGTTATTGGAGATACCGCCATTCGTATGTTTAGAGCTATCGAGCGGGATCAGGCAGCCAACAAGATGTTAACCATGGATATCTACCTGGGCCGATTAACCATGGATGTGCTGGGACGTACAGCCTACGGATTTGATTTTAACTCGCTGACCAACCCCGAGTCCAAATACGCCGTGTTGTTGTCCACCGTCGTGAAGAAGTTGACTAACCCGTTCTATATCTTGTTTCCCTTTTTGGACGGCATCCCCGGTTTGCGTCGTCCCAAGTTGAACGAACAGATCGATGAACTGGATCGGATGTTGTTTGGGGTAATTGACATGAAGCGCAAGGAGTTGGCCGAAAAGCCCATCGAAGATCGGGCTAACACGGATATGTTGTCTTTGATGTTGGAAGCCTGTCAGGATCCCAGTGCGCCTCGTATTACCAACAAGGAACTGCGGGATAACGTGGTGGTGTTTTACTTGGCCGGACAGGAAACCACGGCGGGGGCACTCGGGTTTTGGATGTACGAAATGTCCAAAAATACCGATTGCCAAGAACAGGCCCGTCAGGAAGTGTTGCGAATTATGGGCGACGCTCCCGAGGATATTATTCCCACTGACGAGCAACTTAAAGAGTTCAAATACCTCGTGGCCAGTATTGATGAAGCGATGCGTTTCCACCCTCCCCTTCCCGCTATCGTGGCGCGGGAAACCACCGTAGAACAGAAGATCTGTGGGGTTAGCATTCCCGCTGGTGAACGAGTGGGCACCAACGTGGTGGCGATGCATCATCACCCAAAGCATTTCAAGGATCCTGATACCTTTAGACCGGAACGTTTCTTGGATATGCAGGAGCCCAAGGACGGTCGTATGTCGCCCTATCTTCCCTTTGGAAGCGGTCCTCGGCAGTGTATTGGTAAAAACTTTGCTATGTTGGAAGCCCGCGTAGTAACGTCTATGATGCTGCGTAAATACAAATGGTCGTTGAAAATGCGTCCCGATGGTAAGGAGCCGGTCCGTTCGCCGCCTTTTGACCTGTACCGTTTTGAAAACCTGGATCTGAATTTGGAAACGCGTTACTAAATAGGGTGACGCTCGCCAGTTATCTAAATATATTTTATCCCTGTTCATAGTCTATTTATCTTACTAGCGACTACTTTTGCATCAGGTAGGGCGCCATTGCTTTAAGCCAGACCATCTCGATTTCGTTTTATAAAATTTTACAACATAATTATTTGTCAAGACCCTTGGTACTTTTCTTTTATCGTCATTTGATTCATCTATACTAAAGGATATCGTACACGCTAGTTTGGTTCAAGTGGGTATCGAATGGACCTGTTAGTCAGCCAGACAGTTCATGAACACTCTATACATATACCAGTCTCTGTGCTGGGATCATGTGCACAGTGCCATTTTACTACCCCAAAACGAAAACGGATAAAAATGGGCAAAGAGGGGCCACTTTGTGTCAGTTGCTTTTACGTAACCCTGGTGGAAGCCCTATAACTGCCCATTCTTTTTATACGAGTCCAATATGTAGTGCGCATGTCAGTCCTCATCAGCGACTAACGTTTCTTTATCATGTAATTCGCATTTGTATTGTTATTGTTTTTGTCATTTATTTTCTTTTCCAAGCACTGGAGTTTCGGTGCTGACTTATTCCTACCCCCTCACATTCTCTTATTTTTCATTTACGCATCCACTCCTCTTTCTACATATCCATACTCTGCGAAACTACTACCATGGCCAAGTATAAGAACGAGTTCCGCAGTGGTGCGTGGGACCCCATCATGATAATTTCACAAATGACCGCTCTTCAAGCCATTACCTATGTGTCGTTGTCTCTACTCATTACGGTAGTGCAAATACTATTAGGAGTGGAGAGTTCACTGGACCATGTATTGCACTTTCACAACCTCCGTAGCGACACAGTGTTCGGGTGGACGTTGGCCATGGTGTGGACGTTACAAGCTGGCATCGGAGTATTACTCCTGGGCTATATCGTCGAGCGGGTACGTTTATGCATCGATTTCACGCTGACTTTTATGTTTATGCACCTGATCATGGTGACCATCTATTCCCACCAGCTCCCAAGTTACTTTTTTTGGTGGTTCACCATGGTGGTGTATACGGTGGTGATGATCATTGGCGGAGAATGGTTCTGCATGCGTCGAGAAATGCGTCCTATTCAGTTTGGTCGGCAAAGTGACGAGGTGGACGACGACTTGGTGGGGGCGCCCACTTTACCCATCTCAAGGCTAGAGCCGGGTCTCCCTTCAAGTGAACTCAGTTTGAACGACCCCGCAGAGGCGGTGTCCTTGGGACTCGCCAGAGTTCGCGGGGCCTCTACACCACGTGGTAGTGCAGAGTTAAAACGGTCGGTATCTCTTTCTGGAAACCAGCGGCCTCGTAGCTCGCTAGGGACGGGCGATGGTCGAAAGGGTGGACGGGACCGTGGTTATGAGCTGAATGATATGCGACGGGAAGTGACGTGGGACCACCGGGACAATCGACCCCGGTCGGGCACTGGTAAACGTTCACAGGTAGAATTGGTAGATCGTTCTATTACCGGAAGTCCAGGTTTAACCACTCGTAAGGAACCAAGTGGCGGCGATAAACGGCTGTTGTTCGAATTAGATCTAGCCGAGGATGATTTTTGACGTTTTGAACGACACCGCCCTATCCAAAAAGGACTAATGGGTGTGAATACACCCATTGATTACGTTCATTTCTTTATGATTTAAAGTTTTAAAGATTGTCCAGCCAATATGATATATTGTACTGCATATTTTTACCCGCAATATACACCAGAGTATTGTATATTATGTATTGATTTCGTCTGACCTAGGTTAAAAATTCGGATGTGTCTCGTTAGAGTTTGCTTATAAAGTTATTGCTGGTTTAAAAGTGTCAGTATATCCACATAAATAGGTGGCTGTTTTTTTTTAAAAAAAAACAATATTAACGGTGTGGGGGGTATTTATTACTTGTAATAACACCAGATTAGAATAGGCTAATATTCACTATTAACTGTCCAGTCGGGAACTTGACCATCGAATTGATCTAGGGAAATTTCACTGCCCTGGCACCGTAGAGATCCCACCAATGACCCACCGATCCAGGTACGATTTCCCCGGGCGAATACATCCCCATTCGTTTTCGCATCTAGAAACGCAGCATGGTTGCAAAGACTCTTGAGAGTGGCAGAGTATTTCCGGTCTTGAAGCATAAGGTGCTGGAGTTCCAAGTGTAGACGGTGGGTAAAATTGGGTAGCATTCCAGTATTACCTAGCACCAAGCATGATGATATCAATGTCTGGCGTAAATCGATCGGAGTTTTTAACACACAGTTGAGTAATGTTCTGGGAATGCCCAAAATATCCTGCTCCGCATCCCCATTAAACAGGATATCCGCAGCACGTTCCCGAACCCAACCTGGGATACGAATCTGGTACAATGGTTCTGGGGCCGGTGCGGTGGACGCAAGTTCTCGACTTTCCGAGGTAGGGTTGGCCACTGGGTACACGAGATCAGTGGTAGTAGTCATTTGTTGATACCATTTTGCTTGTTCGTCCGGGAAAGTGACACGGGTATCAAATGAGGGACGCACTGGGCTGGCAAAGAGGAATCGACATTTAATGTCCTCAATTACCTTGTCACTTAGTAATGAAGCCAAAGAAACTTTTGGGCTAGTTGGTGATTCTAATATGGCATGGCCCAGCAGCAATTCACGCAAGTTGTGTGTCAGGGCTTTACCCGCCAGAGGAGTCGTCTGAATATAAGGAATTAAGGTATGCCCTTCGAACACGGGTGTGACCACCGTTTCCAAATGGCCACAGTCGACCACCAAACCACTAACACTACCGGTGGTCACCAACGAAAGCCCTGGTGCAGGAAAGTAGATAAGAGCGGGTACTTGGAAATGTTCAAAGAGAACCTCTGCAACAGTGGCTTTCAATTGCACAGGACACAAGGGAGAATCGCAAATCAGCACTTTGCGGAGTTTAGGGTCCGTCATGAGCACCTCTGAAAACACCTGGTGGAAATAATACACTAGCAAGTCCTTTAGTTTTTCCTTGGGCAGCTGGTGAATGTCTAAGCCGTACAGGTCAGCCTCTTGCGGCAACAGATGGGAAAACACTTCAGGTGCGGTAACCCGAGAAATTACCACCCGAGAGCTTGTTCCAGTTGGCCTTTTCGTCGAGCCACCCCACACGGTATTCGGGGCAGCATTACGAGTATTCCAACGTAACCCGTGGTAAAGCGGTAAAACGCACCGCGGGTGAGATTCCCCACTGTAACCACACTTGAGCGAATGACTTCCCAGGTCAATCACCACTCGGTCCTCCATACCATACACCGAAAAACGTCGACTACTGGGCAATCCATACCCCAAACCACCTGCCGTAGGTGAGCCGAGGGGTACGTTATGACCCGTTCCCAGCGTACGGGGACGAGCGCCTGTGCCAGTAGGGGTGCCGGCGTTGGAGGTTGTACTCGCTAAACGACCCAGTAATGACATGATAGAAACGGCTATAATGTCCAATAATGAAGATAGTAAAAATTAAGAGAGAGTCAAAGAAGAAAATAATCTCGTCGAATGCACCAACGTGGATGGGTCACGTACAGGTTTTAAAAAAAGCAAGACCACAAACACACTGAAATGGCTAGCAGGTGAATAAACAAAGTACAGAATGAAGCCTCTATACAGGAAGCGGAGAATGGAAACCGTTTTTATCTCATCCACAAGCCCACACTGTATTTATACAAGCCCAAGTGTGCTTCGCTCTCAATTTTTTCTTTGCTTGTTCATGAGGATAGGTCACAGTTAATACACTTGTTAACAAATATGTTTTATCAACAGGGTAATCAATAAAGTAAAAAAAAAGTATGCTATGGTAGACGGGTAAGCTACTATCACTATACACGAAATCACCCGATCAAGGGAATATAAAAAAATGCGATCTAAAAAAATATAGGTTTGGCTGCATTGAAAACCAGATAAAAAAGCAAAGGGGCTGTATGCCACACAGGGCCATATTAGTCAATGTGAGGGTAAACCACCGGCAACATTATACCTGGAGCATGGTAACCTAAAGGGTTGGGGCTATTCCTCAGTCGGTGGCCATCTCTTTGTCGTCAGCCTCGGAATCAAGCTCGGCATCTTCCCCTACATGTTCCTCGTCCTCTTCGTCGTCTTCCTCATCTTCTGCGGGCTCTGATGGTGGTGCTTGATTATCGCTCTCCGGTCCATCTTCGGTTTGCGCACGGTCTAGTTGCCGCTTCAAGTTTTTCCGCGCACCATCCAGAGGAGATGCCAGCGCTGACGGAGTACCCACGACTGCCATCCCACTTCGTGGTGGTACGCCTCCGCTGGGGGTAGCCAACCGAGCCACGGGCTTCTTATCCAACACCCTTTGGAGTTGCTTGACGTACTGATGGTAGGGATCCCAATCCTTTGCTGTAAATACATTAGAGGCGGTGTTACCTTCGTTGACCATTTGGACAGGTAAGACCGGTGTGATGTCGTGTTTTTCCAAGGTTTCCTCCAAGTGTCGTTGAAGATTCTTGGCCTGAAAAACACTCACCAGTCCTGTGGTAATAGGAACCAGTGCTTTGAAAAATTTAAGGATAAGTTGACCGGCTTCGTGGTTCTCCAGTCGTAAAAAACCCTTGAGTTTGCTAATAACATAAGACTGGCCGTTTTGGTGGAGTTTGAATACCGATGATGAAACTACTCGGTAGAGCTGATGGAGCTGTTGCGTGGGGGTCGGTACAGTGGATTTGGTACGGGTTGGTGTAGCATCACCCTCGAGTTCGTTGGTAGTGGACACTGCCGGTAAAGTTGGGTGATAGTTCAACATGGTGCGGAGAAGCTGGGCCAGAGTTCGGGTAAGACCGACTGTGGGATTATCCAAATGACGGCAACGGTTCATCCACAGCTCGTACGAATCGATCACGCCTACCCCGCACACGTCAATAACCTTTTGACGGAACCGTAGCAGTTGGTAATACTGGTGCAATGTAATACTATCTACTGGGGGCGCAAACTGTAACAATTGTTCGCAGGCCGTCTTGACCAAATCGTCATACACCGGATCCAAAAGCCCGAAATGGGCCACCAGTGGAGTCAGTGATTCCACGTTGAAAAGACGCATCGTAATGCACCGTAGGTAATTTCCCACGTTGCGACGTGCCAGATCCATTAAACGGGGGATCATATCGGAACCTGGTAGTTCAGACCACGCGGCTACCTCGTCGTTACTATGACTTCCGGCGACAACTTGGTCAATGGAATTAAACCGGACTTTTGTACCCTGCTTACCTCGAGATCTGGCACCCAGTGCATGGGTTCTAGGAGTCACGCCTAGTTGGCTGTCCGTTACGTCCAACCAGTGATCCAATACTCCCCGCATAAACTGGCTCATGGTTGATTGCAAATCACCCGTATGGGTTTCCCGCAGCTGCGCTAACCCTGGGTAAAGGCGGGGGTGGGTGATATCGCTACTAAACAACCAGAGCGTATGGCAAAGGGCTTGAAACATTTCATGCTGTACAATCAGGAGGGGTACACCCCTGGGCACAACGTCCGAAGAAGAAGAGAGCCAGAGTGTTCCCTGCTCCATGAGGTACCGTTTGACAAATTTTAAAATTGCCAATCCTGGCGACGACCCTTCAGGAGGGACATCTGTGGGTTCCTCGACGGTACCTTTTGGGGATTCCGCCACTGCCTCGTGGACCAGCCACAATAACTGTTGGGAGATAATACGTAGCGCCAGTGCACGGTTAATCGCCGAAGCCGGTGACACATTCTTTTCTGGTAGTGATTCGTGCCATGCAAACTGTTCCAAGAGTACAGGTATCAAAGCACCCAAATCCAACCCATCGAGACCAGGTAACTGATAAGTGGCCCCAGCATCA
>JANBPY010000264.1:0-12716 GCA_027577015.1 Dispira parvispora
AATGTTTCTGTTCATCTTGTTGAATAAACGAAACGCTCACAATGAAAAACAAAACGAATAGTAGAAATAAATCCTCGAGAGAGCGCAAGTGGAGATATTTTGGTTTGGGCCAACCACTTGCGTACCATTCTTTTTACCAGTTGTCGTTTCTCCACAATACGCGTACCCCAGTTAGTGGGAGTCAAACAGCAAAGTTGTTTACTCCTGTTCAACCAATCATATCGGGCTGGTTGTGCAACAGTAAACAAACTCGAAGGATACGGGGGGTAAATCGCAACTGTTTACGGGGCAAAAAAAAAGCGTTGCAAAGGTGGCTTGCTCAAGTAATTCTTTAATCGTGACGACGAGTATGTGCCAAAGGTGCTTTCCATACTCCTGCACCAGCATTACTCTAGAATTACAACAGTGGTAGTCGTGAAATGCTGCCATCGTTGGGTATAGTATAAGTCACTTTGTGGTTTGAATTGTTTACCCGTTGTTTTTGACTTGCGGCTAATTCGTATTATAACGGCTTATACCATGTGTAGCAATTGGTTAAACGCGGCTACTAACCTGAGCGGTCTGGAAACGCTGAGCGGCCAGACACCTGCATCTATTCTTCGTACCGCCATCAAAGCCCTTCAGCAGTCAGCACGAAGCGGTACTCCTCTAGAAACCAACCAGACTGCCCTGGTCACCTTGGGTGGTAAGTGTTAGAAAAAGGAGTGCTATTGTGATCATTTTGGTTATTTTTATAAACCAGTTATCTTTGCGGAGTTACTACTCAAACCAACCGTTTCAAACTGTAACTCTATACTGTGTTGCTAACTCTTTACTGAGCCCGCCCACTATCTACTCTCTGGGGGTTCGACAATCAGAAGCTGTCTATCGATTATGTACATTATTACCTACCGATACTCTGGGTAAGTATCCTTGTTCACGTATGCTCCAATTCCTGTTCATTGATAGTGCTTTGGTAGACCATTCCCTACGTTTTTATCGGGCATTGGGCAGAAGATAATGATAAATGAAATCCACTGAAATTCCACAACATATAATACCAAGTTCACCTTTAACACCTTGTTTTTCTAAATATACAATCCGTGCTTGACGGCTTGTCAATTTGGATGGGTTGAGAACCCTTGGTATTTCTTGAACGACATGCGGTTATTTCGCGTTAAATGGTTTAGAAGACGCCAATGTGGATAATGTCGTGCTTGCGTTGCAACTTTTGGAGGGTATCAACCTTTTCCATCTACCCCTTCGGTTATTACTCGCTAAACCGCGTTTTATGCAGGTAAAGTTTACCGTTAGTAACTCCAGTTCCTTGACAACTTCATATATTTCCATATTATCCGGGAATTGTTTTGACCATGCTTTTACACTAAACCAAATCGCAGAGCAGCTGGCAAACCTTGGCTTGTTTATCGCTTACTGTGGTCTATACTTTAGAAACTGGTATACTACCTGGCCTGTCCCCACACCCACATTGCTCTGCAAGTAATCCAAACTCTTAGCAGTGCCATCGTAGGGTTTCCTCCCTGTCTCCGTGTAAGTATTCATGTAAACGAGTGCCCAATAGTAAAGTGACATATTCATCGGGTATGTAAAGCTACGTCTTCCTGAAAAGTAGCTAGAGGTACTGCTCCAAATATACCTGTAGAGTAGGGTCGGAGTAATGGGCCAGCTTATTTCGAGAGAAATGGGAATATCATTTATACGTGCCATGCGTAGCCTGCCAAAAAAAAGGAGAAATTAATCAATCATACGCTTACATGTCAATGCTGAAGCGATATATTACTGTATTCTCATCGTATTCGAATGTAGAGCTTTGAAAAATCCCGCGGTCTTTTCGCTGTTCATCGTGAATTTTCTTCCCCCCAGAAACCGCCGGTGGTGCGGTAAGTCAATGGTCACTTTACCGTATACATATATTTGTATTACAAGTCTCGCTAGAATGCAAAATAACACAACCTTCTTTACCCTTGTATTGACACCTTTTGGGAAAAAATGCGACATTTGAACCACACCGTATTACGCTGATTACATTTTTCTTGACATAGTATGAAATGTATTGAGTTTCTGGCATTGTATCTCTCCTCTGAACCCGAGTGCCACCTGGATTTATGCGAACCCTGGATGACAGTTTTACTCGGTCAACCTTCAGTGGGTATTACCAGAAAGTCCCCGGAATCAAAATTTGCCACTCTAACCGAAATTTTTGGCAAGCAAGTCGCACATAGATTGAGTATGTCACTGGCGAGTCAGGGGTAGTAAATGGGTGTTTCCAAGGGGTTATCTCATGCTGAGCCATTATTCGCCTTGGTTTGTATTTGGTATTATTCAGTGGCTATGATAGATCACAGCACAATGATAGCGGATAATAAAAATAAACCAGTACACATCGAAAAAGGGGTTGTCTAATTGGTTTGGTTGGACATGCTCCGAGCAAATGTTAAAGTGCGCCAATGATCGATTTCTTTGCATAAGAAACTCTCTTGTCCGAACCAAAAATGGTCCACATTGTCCAAAATGCGAAATGTGTAACCAGGTAGTGTATCAGGTGAACCGTTGGCCACTTGGGCTTGTAAGTTGGCGTGGTGACCCTGGTAAGTTGAATACGAAGTAAACTGGTCATGGTTCCCGGCGACTGATAGCAGGCCTCGTACTTTGGTCTGTCCCTTCGTTATGGCTTGCAGCAGGGTTTCTAATGCTCGGTAGCAAGTCCGTTGACGACCCAATGTCAGCGCCCACGCTACTCCAAAGGGGTAACTTACCAAGATATAGTGAACATCCTGAAACGATGTCGCAGATCCTGGAGGCACTAGGGCACTCACCAGGGCCCCATAGGAATAACCACAGAGGATAAGTCGAGTCAATTTTGACCATTGCGTCCCCTGGGGATCGCAACTAACATGTTGTTCATTGGATTCGCCGCTTTTCATGGCCTGCAGCCACTTTACTACGCTTGTTACGTCGCTGACCTCTGGCCGAGCTGTCCATGAGGTATGACCTTGGGAATTACCAGCACCGCGTAGGTTCAGCGCCACAGTCACCGCCTGCCATTGTTGTTGGAAATGATGTTCTAGTGCCATGATTACATTATTGTCGAAATTTCCACCCAGTGTTGGGTAAGGGTGAACCAGAATAACCACACATTCCGTTAGATGAGTCGGCACAGTAACCCGTAGTTCTAGTCGGGTACCGTCATACTCGGATTGAATATATTGAATACGTGGACGACTAGACATTCTGGTGAACCATGTGGTGTCTTTTCTTCATCGTCAGCTAACGAACTAGAAATGTGAGCTATTAACAAGGGGAGAGTAATGTAGGTACAAATGAACTAAGAGCTAAAAGCAGGCGCATTGTTCTTAATAGATAACATGTTCATGTGTATATGCACTCTGGTTTCCTTTTTTTTATTGTTATTTATATGCTAAAGTGGACAAGTTCACTCCTGATAGTTGGGGATGGGTCGAGTGGTCTAGGCTACGAACCCGTATATCCGACCGTAAACTTTGGAGAAGTACTCCCTGGTGACTTTGGGTGGCATAGTCTAGGAGAAGGGTGTAGGTGTTCAAGTAAGGGGACACTTTACCGGGGACCTTATTCTGTATAAAAGCCACGGCTTCGGCCAACTGGTTCGACGCCAGCAGGCTCTCCACCACCCAGTGAATGGCCACTCGATCCGATACGGTAATGAATTGTTGTTGAACTTTAGCAAAGAGAGTACGTGCCAAAGATAAACGGTGGGTACGTGTGTGGACCAAGAGAAACGCGGCCAATATTAGTGGGGTGTAGCCAAGTTTGCAGCCTACGAAATGATCGAACATGTCCGCTACCGTATTGTAACGCTCCGCAAACACTAGGGGTGGAATCAGATGGGTAAACATTGGCAGGGTAAAACTGGTCTGATAAAATACCATCCGATGGTAGAGCGCTACACCCAGATCTACCCGGTGGACACGTTCAAACACTTGGTACCATGTTTCCAAGTCAGATTCGTACAACAGATGGTATCGATAAATCAAGAGTCGATATAGGTAGTGCACGGCGTCCGCATTATTCCGTTTCGCAAACACTTGGGCGACCGCGGTAAAGGTTCGTGTAGGAATGGCAAAGTGCTCGCTGTGGCATTGGGTCACCACCTTTTGTAAATTATCCAGGTCGTTGGCCTCTGCTACAGCGAGCAAAACTGGATGAATGGTATCCTCTGTGTGATCCAATTTCCATTCCCGCATCTGCTGAACCAAATGGCGCAATTCATCCGTTTGTCCCTGTTGCCAAAAGTACGTCAGCAGGGGAGTCACAGCCTCGGCGGTGGGGCACTGGTACCATTCCCGCATTTGTTCCAAGACCTCGAGTACCGCAGAGGGCTTCTGGGCCAGACAGAGGGCCTGGGTTATCATTTGCAGATCCTGTCGCGATGGGAGCGCCAAAAGTTGATAGTGGGGATCTTCTCGCTGGACTGGGGATAGGGTTTCTAAATAGGCCTGATGTGACCGAATGGATCGTATTATCCAGTGATTACAGAGCACATATATTCGATTAGCCATGATCTGACGACGTGCTGCTCGCTGGGCCCTCACTGCCGGGTAGTTGGAGGGTGGGTCCATCGTGTGGCGGTGGTGGCCACGGTAGTAGCGTACCAGCTGGCCCAGCAGGTTTTGATAGTACGGGTGATCGGATTGGGTCAAGGAGGTGACAGTGTGGTATTTGGTATACATCTTCCAGGCTTGCTCAACTGCAGCAGCATCTGAAAGTTGATTTGGTACCGCTGTGGGGAGAGAACCGTGTTGATTGAGGATGCCTGTGGAAAGTTGTGGGGACCAGGGCTGGGAAAGCTCATTCGAAGTAGTGGTCTCCTGAGAAGCGAGTGCGCGTTTGGCTAAGAATTCAGCCTGTAAACCGAGAAAAGGATCTCGACGAGGGTATTTCGGAGGGTCTTTGATTAGCCCGATGCCAATATTGTAAGGTTTATTCAGGGTAGCCGGAGTTGCACGCACAGTACGGTAGTGGTAAGTCATGAAGTATCGTAGGTTACCATGGTTGGACGACTTGTAGCTTATTGTACCTACGTTTCCAACTGGTGGGAACCGAAATGCGAACATAGTCATGGTGCGACGGGACAGCAAAGTGTGAAAATTGACTACATGGGTCACATATTAACCCGATAATAACTCATATTTTAACCGAGTCAGTTGTGAACAAAAAAAAATGAAGAGCGGAAACTGAGCAAGAATAAGATTTTGAAAAAAAGAAAGAGTGTGAATTTACAAAGCTAACCCTCACAAGCAATAAAAGCCATAATTACAAAATGTATAATGAAATTTTCAGCAGCGTAGCAATTTAGAGCGTTCAATTGAAAATCATGTGACAATAGTCAGAGAGGAGTAATGAGCTTTATCACCATCATTCCTAGGAAAGTGTGACCATTTGTTTGTAAGAGTAAAGTATAAAAAAGCATTAATGCTTCCCCTTCTACCGCATTAGCAGATAAGGTATCCATTGCATATTAAGGAGATGAGTGTTGTGTCTGCATGTTTATGGTTTCCTTTGCCATTCCAAACAGTGATGTGAGGGTTATATAAACTTGTTAAGATCCGGTCAATATAGGTTTAGTAATTTTTTTTCGATTTATTATTATTACATAGTTATGAGTGGGTGGTATATAGTGATTATCAGGCTTTGTTGCCACGGGGGTTAAAGTGCTTATAGCAAGATGGCTGGGCAACCAGATAAGTTATCGATGTACAATATATTGTAAAGGAGGAGAATGGGGGATATAATAAGTTTATTAACTAGTTGGTAGTTGTCTAGACTAACCAAATAATATGGATGTCTTTTTTTCTACTTGTAGAGTGATTTAAATAAGATACTAGCAATTTAACCAGTATGATTTTTTGTATGAGGAATAGTCAAATATACTGGATTTTTACCCTCACGCTGTTAATAAAGAAATAAACTAGCCAATGGAATGACGCTGTTAACCTTTCCTAATACATTTTTGGTCACTTTTTTTTTCTTACTGCATGCATTGCTTGCACTAGCTGGTACATTGTTGAACAGTACCTTAATTGCCGTACGAAGGTTTATATATCCCAAAACACAAAATAGCAACACTCTGTAATCCCAGTCACGGTTTCCACGGCACTCACATTTCTTATTCGTTTTGTATAGTTTTACCATGCATTACTCCGAGGATGACATTCAACGCTACATGAAGGCAGCTTTCGTCCAGGCTGAAGAAGCGTACGCCCAGGGGGAGGTACCCGTCGGCTGCGTACTGGTTCACGACCTAAAAATCATAGGGCGGGGGCGTAATCGACCCAACGAAACATGCAATGCCACCAAACACGCAGAAATGGTGGCCATTGACGAAATACTAGGGTATAAAACCGGTTCAACTTCAAATGCGAGGAGCCTTTCGAACTCTGACGCGTCCACAAGCCAACAGGCACCTTTCACTCCGAATGTTTTCTCGGAGACGGACTTGTTCGTTACGGTTGAACCCTGTGTTATGTGTGCCTCGGCTCTCCGACAACTTGGTAGGTTACATACAGGTGTACAGTTTTGGTTTGTCCTAGTGAGCCAAAGGGTTAGCCCTCCTCATCAGAATGATATTAGGGGTCATTGGGAGGTGAAAGGACATTGATTACAAAGCCCAGTTCAGAGATTTAACAAAGTTTGTTGGTAATATTTTCCCCATATTTTTGGGGGGTATTGAACTGGATCATACTCCAGGTATTCGATCAGTCTATTTTGGCTGCCACAACGAGCGTTTTGGCGGATGTGGTTCAGTATTGAACGTTCACGCAAGGTAAGGGGTTTTTTTTCTGCTTTGGCACTCGTCAATATGTATTACCTTACAGGGTAGGAAGGTGCATCACTACTCGTAGTGTCCCATTTTTGGTTGCTTGGCAATTACATTTGAGTACGACCGTTTTCACTAACATATAGAGAAGTCGAGTGAACCAATATTTTCTCTTGTTTGGGGTCTCAGTAATTATGGCGAATATCCACCCTTTCCGGTGCATTCGGGTATCAACAAGGATCAGGCGGTTTTACTCTTGCGAAAGTTTTATCTGCGTGAAAATACCAATGGTAAGTGGCCACATCTTCTCCCTTTGATAAGCACGGGCAAGTTTGACCTTGACCCATTAGCCGTATACACTGTTCTGTCATACTGATATACAACGAAACGTATCCAAGATTTTTGATGCACTAACGCTTAAGAGATTTATTCCCTGCACTTTACTAGCTCCGGCTCCCAAGAAAAAGTCCAAACGGATTCTCAAGTCTGACGACCTCAGCGTTCGGTAATGTCACCAAGCTGTACATAGGGTGTTTTGAGTAACAATAAAATTTCACATGTTTTCATCACCTCATTTTATATTCTCGTCAATATATAAAAAATGTCAAAGTAATCACACGGTGTGCATCACCCAGATTTAGCGTATTGTTCCCCCCCCTCCTCCTTGCTCACTTGGACTTCTTCTTACTCTTCTTTTTGGCCGCCTCCAGGTTGGGGGCGGACAGTTTAACCTTGCCTAACATTTGGGCAATTAGTTCGGTTTCGGGAACACTCTTCATCAGTTCCTTTTCCCGAGGTGTGGCCTCTGCAGCGTTGAGGAACAAGGCCAGAGCCGTTTTGCTAGCTTTACCCTTTTTGAGGTTTCCTGGGGTAAGTTTGACCTTGTACTTGTACTTTTGCAAGGCGGAATAAGGCGCACAGACCGGGATAGCTCCCAATAGGATATCATCCGCAAACGGTGTAGGAGTGAGGGTATCCAACAGCGACAGGCTTTCTTCGGTGTCGAGGGGTACAATGTTTTCTTCTAATAGTAACTGGCGGATCTCTTCGTTTTCTTGCTCTACTTCAATACTATCGGTATGAGCTGGGGTACCTAGGGGAGATGATAAATTTTCCACTATCGGTGAAGGGAGTTGTTCGACTGCAGGTGTGTTGTCGTTGTGAGCGCCGATGGATTTGCCAGTATCCAGAGTGGGTTTGGTCCCGGGAGTGAGGACAGGGGCTTCACGCACGGAAGTTTGAAACACACTCAGTGCGTTCCCCTGAGAAATCGCCTTGGGCCCCTGTGCCGCCGACCCGTCAGTTTGTGGCGACTTGTCTCTATTTTGCTTCTGTTGGCGTTTTCGAAGCTGACGTTTCTCTTTAGCGGACAATTGGCGAGCCGTGGACAAAGAAGGAGAGCTTTCAGAGTGGGCAGGTTGAGCCCATTCACTCGTTCCTAACTGCAACTGCTGGACTAGCCGTTCATGGATGGCATCCTCGTCTTCCTGAGCCCGGTTTAACTCGTCCAAGTTGTATTTTGACTGGGTCTGGTTAAATGTCGACTCCACTGGGGGAACGGACAGAGGGGCAGAATCTGAGGCACCTACTTGATACTTGCGCCGTTCCACTAGATGTCGACCGATACACGACTCTTCCAAACGAAACAGAAAACCAAAGCCGTATACGAGTTGGCAAGGAGGCAAAAATGTCTTTTTCCCCCGGATCATAAAGCTCCCAGTAGTCAGATACTCCCCAGTGGGGGCGCTCTTGGATACTTGCGACGCCCCCACCCACCACGCACTGGTTATAATCTTTGCCTCCCAGGCCTTGCTCTGGCAAACCGACATGATACCCGCTTGCACCAAGGTGGTGGCAGGAATTTCTCCCTTGCCGTGATTTTTTACAATCACCGAGGCCGCACCGTGAAGATCGGCATGTACATATATGTCGTGTTTATCAAGGTGTTTTTGTACCAATAGTTCATTTTGCTGCATGTCCCGTCCCGCGAGGACCAAATAGCCTTCCGATGATATAAACCACAAAAACCGTTCGAACCAGTAGGGCTTGCGCATTTTGTTTATCGTCAAGGTGATGCGTTGTTCTTTGACACTCTGACGGATAGTATGTTCGGCACTCTTGAGGGCCTTGGTGGACACGGCCACAGATTTCTCGTGCTTTTTAGCAGAGTATTTTTTATGGTCATAGTAGCGTTGTGCGTTGGAAAAGACCGAGAGGTAAATATCTACGGCGACTTGGGTGGGAGTGGAAGATTCGGTCGACTTTCCAGCCTCGCTATTTGCAATATCGTCGTCGTCATCTGTAGAAAACAGGTCCTCGTCACTCTGGACTGGTCCACGTAGGGATAGAATGATCTCGTTCCGCTTCAAGTCAAGTTCGTGTATAACCTTGGCGACGGGGTTGCCCTGTTCTCGCTCGTGCTCCAGAAGATCCCCGATATCTTTCCAATTCATCCCGCTAGCTACGGCGTTACGGATGACTCGAATAGCCTGGTCCACCAGATCCTTGTTGACTTGAATCAGTTCCGCCTTGGCCACGTTCTGCTGCTGGGCCTGCTCCAGCCCTTTGATACGATCAAAGTGTTTATGCCGAATGTCATCCAGTCGTCGACGAGCGGCGTTTTCCTGAGCTTGCACAGCCTGGGTGAGTTTTTGACTTTCCAAGAGGGAGAAAAACGTGTCTACGGCCTGATCAAAGGTATCAAAAGCCTTGACGGGTTGATCTTCAAACTGGGCAAAACGGTACGGGTGGAATTCCTTGAATACTTCATCAGATTCCGCGTGAGATTCGGAAAGTGAAGCCGGGGGTGACGCTAGCACAATGTACCCTGGGGAAGGTGTGGTCATGATACGTTCTATACATGCGTCAGCCTGGCTCATTGCTGTTCGTAATTGCTGCATTTGCGGGGAATCCAACGAGGTATCTAGGTCAGATACTACACGAAGCGCGGGATTTAAATGGTTCTGTAAGAGAACATGATCGAGCAGGGCCGGTCCATATAAGGTGTGGGCATGTAAAAACTTGCGAAGGGTATCTTTAGGGCCTGCCTGAGCCAGAATGGTGGGCAGCGCGTCAAAGTTCATGGGCTGGAACGATCGAATTTGGGTTTGGGTATCGTAGTGTTGACCCACGGCAATGCGGGTATTCTCGTTGGGCTGTACCACACGCAAGAGAGCAATAATTTTGTAATCCTCGTCCGTAAGAATAATGTTACCCGAGGCGTAGAACTCGGCGATGATGTGGTAAGTGGGTAGTCGCTCTCCTCCAGCAAATTCCAAGTCTACAATACGGTCCATCCCTAGCTGACGAATGTTCGTCAACCGCCGGGTGCGTAAATGTTTGCGTAACTTTATACAAAACCCGGAAGGGGTGGTGGCCTTTTCCCGAGTGAATTGGGTGGTATGTACCCGAATCCCTGATTCGATCACCAAAAAGGCTTTCGTTTCAGGACGGGCGAATTTAAACAGGAACGTACGCGGAGTAACATCGTAGATGTTTTGTAAACGTAGGTCCACCAGCTTGGGACGAATGCTGGAAACTGAAGCACAAATGTCCAATGCAGAGAAACGTTGTTTCATGGCGGAATAATGGATTGCGTTGAATTTGGAATAAAATGGGAAGATGTACCAAAGTAAATTGAACTAGAACGAAGGAGAAGGGTAATGGCAAAGCAGGGCAGCGACGAATAAAAGTGAGAAAACATGACGAAAAGTGAGAGGTCGGCAAGTTATTCCCACAAGTTGTACCTATCCAATGTTCTTTATTGGTAGGGGTTGGTAACTATAAAAGGTAGAAAAACCCGTGCCCCTGTAAATAAACTCGTGCAGCTTGTATGGGATCGTGTTACTTTTAAGGGGGGAGATGAAGAATGGTGTCGGTATGGATGAGCCTTTGGGTTCTGATCGACTACCGTCCTTTGTCTCATTTTTATTCCTCTTGCTCTGGTTCAGTTGTTCGCAACTGGAACCAGGGCCCATGGTAAAGTGTCTACACCGGTACATAGAATATGGGTAGTACGTCTTCGTATGACCGTGAACATCCTAATTACCCAGTTCGCACGTGTTTACTTCTTGTTGGCTGGAGAATAACGCCCAGGTGTTAATCTCCCTCCAGCGGGAATGGGCGGGCGAGGGTTGGTAGTTCTTACACGCCGTATTTCAAAGATGTATACTCTTTTGAATATTTGTGTTTAAATCGACATTTTAATAAATGGAAAAAGAACCATGTTTGGGGGAGCAACGTTTTAATTTTTGGCAATTTCCACTAAAAGAAGTCAAGTTTGTGGATCGTCCCAAAGAACGTGGAGTGGCGATGGAGCCACCATCAAGTTCATTATAACCCTCATGGTGTTTATAGGCTCCGTTTTTCTAGAAAATAGGGGCGATTAGGGGAAAACAAGAAATAGGACAAAGTGTCACCAAATGATAGTACTTTTTCCCCTTGAGGTGAAACTTGCTCAAACCATGCAGCACTTATATTTTTAAAGGGGAAGAGAATAGAAATAGCGAAGCAGTGCCGGAGTGTAGTGCATTGAATCAATGTTGCTAGCCACACAGAAAGAGTGACCTGGGGCCCTCCCAATCTCGATATAATCAACCCCTTTTGAACTGGGTCCTCTTTCCCCTCTTTTCCTCTCTTCCTATTCCACTTGGTGTATAGATAACCTTTTTTCATGTTCTAACTCCTTTCGTTTATCTCTGTTCACCCCCTTTTTATTCTTTTGTATACAAATACCATACCACGTTGTCTTTTGTACTGGTAAGTTTTATGTGAGGGCTGTCCAAATTCCACCTCCGTCGCAAGCCATTTGTGGCTCATCTACGAAGAAGATGGTTGTAAAATGTGACTTGCATCTGACGCAGGGGGGGGGGGTCTAGTTTTAATAATGTAGGTTGGGGAATAAGGGAATAGGCCTTTAACCATTTCCTTCACCTTCCGTGTCTCAAACGACAACCCACAGTTATTAGCGAGCATCATAAAAAATAAAGGGTGAGAGCTGGGTCTGCTCTGCACTAGCCATCCTCTTAGGTGAAACCTCAATATACACTCTAAAGAATTGGGGAGTTACACGAGTATCACAGATGCTTCGTTTTACATTGTTCGTAAGCCGTAGGGGGAAACACTCAAGGTTTGTCATTCTCGCCTTCCCAATATTGTCATGACCTGAACTTTCTCTGATAACTTCTCTAATTCAATTATCTAACAGTTAGCTTACCATTCTCCTTGTTTATGGTCTTGTTTTCCCTGCTTATTCGTACGTACTTGGACCACTTGCTTACTTCTTTAACTGGGAAATCGCTTGGGTGGGGGGTTACTCACAGACACCACAACCTTTTTTTGTTCTAGTACATTTTCCATGTTGCGTGACACTGCGGTAAAAACCCAAACCGTGACCCCCGTGCCAACTATGTTGTCCCAGGCTCAACCGTTGGACCTTGAGCAGGACCAGGGGCCTAATGAATCGGTGGATATCACTCCGTATGCTCCGTTGGTGAAAAAGTCGCTGTTCACTCTCCAAGATAACAAAGACCGGGGGGCACATTGTGTAGCTGCCAAAAGGTTGACTCCTGGTACGGAAATAATGCAGGACAAGGCAGCAGCGGCCATTGTGCGCATGGCGTTTGCGAAGCAAGTATGCGATATGTGCTTTGCCCCGTTGCCAGCCGTCCCCGCTGATGCCAAAGCACCGTCGGGTACTCCCTGTGATCAGTGTGAATTTGTACGCTATTGTTCAGAAGGATGCAAGGCCAAAGCGACTCTCTACCATCAAGAGGAGTGTTCCGTGTTAAGCAAGTTGGAAGCTATCCGAGAGAAGCACAAGGTGGACGTTGATCTGTTGCGTTTGGTCCTGCGGATGCTGGCCTTGTACCGAACCCAAGATCCCTCTGCTAAACCCATTGCCAACGAGTTTACCCCTGTA
>JANBPY010000265.1:0-12703 GCA_027577015.1 Dispira parvispora
TATTTATAAGAAAAAGAATTGTAAAGCGGTAGAACGAAAACAAACAGCTACTACAAAAGAGAGAGAGAGAGAGAGAGAGGAGAGAGGTCTAGGAAAACGGGGTAAACTGTGAGGGTGAGCAGGCAGTATATATATGAATTGACAAATAGGGTGGTCCCTCCCCATTCCCATCCGCAAATGAGATAAACTGGGGTGGTCGTCGCCCAATAGGAAAAAAAGGGTGGTAATTGAAATACCCTGTTTCCTCCCTTGCTCAGTCTGTCTTCCCTTTCTTGGCCAGTGTGTGAGTCGAGCGTTTATTTTCTGGGTTACGCCTATTGGCTCAAGTCAGTGCGGTCAGCCACTGGTTGGTAGGTATGATAAAAAGTAATACGATAAGAAATTGCCATGGTTGGCTCATCGCTGGCTGATCAGTACCTCATTAGACCGTTCTGACCTCACCATCACGATGATATGATTCATATAGGACAACCACACCTGTGGCTGTAGCAAATTCCGAGGTTTTATTTTTATTATTGATCACAATCAAAGGAGTACCTATATCCCACCTTAATCCGAATTTCAGGCATTGAAGTAGCAACACCTAATACCTGTCATCCGATTGACTTGGTGCCGTGTTTTAATCAGAATCAAAAATACACCGGGAACCCGTCCAATAGGACTTTATTTTAAAGATCCAATCGCAACCACGGTTGCCATCCTTTAAATTACTCATTAATGACAGCTATTATAAGCGGAGACAATTTTAGTACTGATCAAACCCCATTTGGTATAATATCATATACTAAATTGTCGTCAGCTAAACAATTAAAAAAATGAACCCACCTACTTCAACTCCCTGTATTCCACGCTACTGATATACGCTTGTATTAAAAGTAAAAGGAGTGCAAGGCTGATGATGTGGCTCATGTAGGTTCTAGTGATTTGTCAGAACTTTGTACATA
Source organism: Dispira parvispora (assembly GCA_027577015.1). Lineage (NCBI taxonomy): Eukaryota > Fungi > Kickxellomycota > Dimargaritomycetes > Dimargaritales > Dimargaritaceae > Dispira > Dispira parvispora. Next base: position 945 of record JANBPY010000265.1, read on the forward strand.
TTCCGAGGGTATATTATGAGTATGGTCAACACAATACCCACTCTCCTTATCAAACCCTGCACTTATCTGCGGGTTTTTTTAGCGGCTTGCAGATTCTCCTATGTGTTATTGTCTGGTTTTCGGCCGACTTTTTAAATAATGTTTATTTCTAATAGGAATACTTGTCAATAGTTTCAGCAAATGGGTAAACAAATTTCCCGACTGCGGTAGATGATTTACCAATATCTAGACATCCCTTTTGTCTAGGGAATGTTCTGGGTCGAACTCTATCCTGGATTACTATGATAGTCAGGACACGGTACTCTGCGGCTGTTTAAACCAGCGATATTAATGCTCAAGGTGGACTAAAAAAGACGTTTCTTTTGTACTACCCCACCCCTTTTCATCTCTACTCCACCACATCCCCACTATTCGACAATGTTTTCCAGGTAGGACAAGCACCACTCTGACATTATGGCCAATTGCAATGCCATACCATGTTGCGTCCAACTCACACCAGCGCTTCCCTCTCTTTCTTTCTTCCTTTACCTCCTTTTGCCCAAAGTTTTTTTTTTGTTTTTTTTTTCATTTATACTGGTTTGTGCGGTGATGATGTAATTAAAGCGGTAGGTAATAGCTTGGGCTCAGAGTGGTGAATACCCGTGGTCCCCCTTTATACCCCCCTTACCTAACGCCACCCACTATTACGGCTATTCTTTAGGCATTGTAAAAGAATACATATTCTCTCTCGTTATGGAACTCGATTAAAAAAATGCGAGTCATACGTTAGTGGATTATTAATTAAAGAGTCTAGTAATTCAGTAACAATTGGTCAACTGACCTTTTGGGTGGATTGTAAAGTGAGAAAAAAAGGGAATTGAAATATTATTGAAAAACACGTGTTCCACATGGCTTAATGTCGAAGCCAGTCATTTAGAACCAAAAAACAAACACCGACGTGAATGGTGATACCCGAATGGGGGGTTGGGCTCTTCGTTGATGTCCTCCCTTTTACATGTTTTTGACCCAAAATCAATGGGGACATGTGGTGAATTTCCACTTTTATACATCTTGTGCCAACGTGGTTCATGTGTTTTCCTTTATGTTTTCCACGAGTCTCTCTTACGATTCATATTTTTTTGGAAGAACGATGGTCAAAGGGTGACTTTTTTTGGGGAAGATATCGGTTGGAAATAAAATACTCGCTATCAAAATAACATTGTTTTTCTGAGGAAAGGCGACTGGCACTTGCTTTTTTTTTCATTTCTCTTTCCAACTATATTAAAAAAGAGTGGAAGTAACAATGGCAGGGGTACATGTGCAATTGAATCACTGAATCGACCAAACGAAGGCGGACCTTGGATTTCCTTGTCTTACTCCAACGAGTGTGTGGAAAATAAGGGGAGGTACTCCCATGGACATTGGAGTGAAAATAGGGTGGTTGAACAGCGCACTCATTCTACACTTGTTGATTGGATGTGAGTTAAAAGGGGAGTAGATGTCCATAGCAAAGTAAACGGGTGGTTTTCGCCAGGCTCATAATGAACTGCTTGATTTCCACAATTTTCTCGAAATCATTCCTTGTGACTCGTTTCAATAATGTGGATATCCCATTTTTATTTTATCTTTGTACCTTTTTTTTTGGTCATCGGAGAATTATTTTTTATCAAATATTTAAGAAGGCCAGTCATCTGATTTTTCTTAATCAGCCCACATGTTTCCAAAGTCAAAATTACAAACATTGGTCCTGTTTTTTTTCCAGTTTAGCGTTTTTTCCACCCCTTTTATTCAAATTTAAGTTGTTAATAGTATCCCACTTGACTGTAAATAATGGTGACGGAATATAGAAAGCCACTTTTGTGTAAGCCGTAAAATTATATAAAAATAGTGTATTAATAAGGGATGTGTACAAAAAAATTGGCCAGTTTATTTAAATAAATTTATACATTCCAACTCTGTCTTTATTTTCCTTCAAACGGCTGATGATACTTGTAAGTTTCCTATCATTCTACACTCGATATATCCACGGAACCTTTGCGGACAGCAGTTTATAGAAACATTCCGTAGAACAGGGTTGAAAAAAAACTCCAGCATCCTTTACAGTAACCGATCAACTATTCGGTAGGGTAAAGAGAGGAGGAAGGGGGGATGCAACCCAAACAAAATGTCAGGCTTACGGTTGGACCATATTTACTGGGTATCGTTCCTAATCCCCTTTCGCTTATGGTAATCGGGTATTCACAGAAATTTGTCGCTTGGGTTTAACCTCTGGAAACTCACACATAATGGATCACACCATACTTGTCCCTGCTGTCTATCACCCAAACATTAGAATAAACGTATAAGGAAAAAGTGCAGAACCTGGTATTTACCACGCTGCTGAACAACAGTTGGGGGGTGGCACTGTTGAATTTAACCCCGACTGGTGACGTCAGCCTTTGTGTTTGTCAATTAAAAAAATAAGGGGGGAGTCGAAAAAAAGAAGAGGGTGGGTGCTTTGTAATGCTTATCAAATGGAATAGGGAAAGCATCCCTGAAGTACTTGACAGAAAGTAATCGCTCCCTATCCCCCAACGTTGCCGATAGGCCGTTCGTTGGTGGCACAGCAGTTTGTCAGCAAAAGTTTGCACTTGTTCGTCTTGGGGAAATTTTATGTTGGGGTAGTTATTTTCCCACACAGATACACACCTTATTCTTTATTTCTGTGCCAAGCAAACTGAAAAACTGCCTTGTTCCACCCAAAAGTATACATTAAATACGCTATATTCCACTCCAAGCTAAGTCTAAAATGACACTCAAAACAATTGTACACTTATTCTAGCACGCTACATCATTGCTATGTACGAAAACAAGGGGTGGGCATGCCATGCGGAGTTGACCAAAAATACGTATTAGACTATCCCTCCTCTCAAAGTGTTGGTCTATCAGTAGGTTGTAAAGTCATGACTCCCGTATATAAAGACCATTATTTATTGATAATAATTACCATTGTTCTCAACTACTGTGCAAGCCCTATTGAGCCACTCGTCGAAACACTGGTGAAAGTAACTTGGTTGTAGGGATCGAAGGACTTCATTACAAACCCCTACAATTTCATGATCATTGTCAAACATTCTACCTTCTACCTTTTCCTTGATACGCGGGAAGAACCAGAAGTCGCATGGTGCAAGGTCAGAAGAGTAGGGTGGTACTTCAAGCAGTTTAAGTTTTAGATATTTCATATGGGCCTTGCTAACACGGGAAACATGAGGCCTTGCATTATCCTGGTGGAGGATGATGTTGGAAGTGGGTGACTTTGGATGTCTTCTCCGCCATTCCTCAGCAACTGGTTTGACATAATTCTTGATGTAGTAGGACTTGGTGACCCTAGTGTTGTCAGAATTGTACACAGTATAGACAATACCAGTTCTACTAAGGAACACAATCATTAAATCTTTTTGTAGACTCAAGGTACTCTGTGGCTAAGCAGGGATGGGATCATATTCTTGCAGTCATACCTTTCGGTGAGTGTCAATCTGAAGTCTACCATTGTAAACCTAGGTTCCGTCGTATGCCATGATATCATTTATACTTGGGCTGTCTTGTTTCCAGAAACGGCCGAGGAAATCGCGGCAGAAGATTCGGTGGGCCTTCCGGAACTTTGGTGTCATGTGAATTCAACTTTTTCGACAATTTCGCACGGTAAATGACTTTTAAATAAGAATAACTCAATGAAAACAAAAGATAGAAAGGTAAAAGCAAAACGTGTAAAAAATTAATAGCAAGGGGCAATAGCATACAAGGTGTGAATGTAAAACAGTAATGCTTCACCCCTAGGAGTCACAACTTTACAACCTACTGATATTATTAAAAAAAGAAAACGATAGGTATCGCTTAGACCAAAAATATACTTTGATGCACCACCCAATTGTTCATCATTGTTCTTGGCCGCTTGAAAAGTAATCCGTCCACAGTATTCATTGTGTTGGTATATAAATATACACCCTAAAAATAGCGGAGTTTAGATGTTCCATCTACAGTACGTAACCTCAAAAGGGTGAAATCTGTCCAGGCAACTCAATCCAATTTTAACGTGGGAATAGAGTGAAAACGGTCTGCCACGACCAGTAGAACTAAAAAAAAGCATTCTAGGGAAAACGAGCAAGACGCCACTCTGTCGATTACGCTATATAAAGCATTTACTTTATGAGAGAAAAAAATGAGAAAAAAAGGGTGGTAAACCACGTCGATTTTTTTCCAAGGCCTATACAGAGGTATGGCCAAATAGTGGTAAAGTGGCGTAATACTCGGTCAAAAGGGACATTCTTGCAGTGGAATTAGGTGATGATTCTTGCTGGAGTGACCCACTGTGACTGTCAGCGGTGGCCAGTAGTGCTTGAGGGTGCTTTAACCCAACATTAATTTCGAGCAACTGGGACCATTCTTGAAGCACCCAGTTCCAACCGCAGTACGCTCGGGTATCCGGTGCAGGATTCACCATGAGTCGGTATAGCCTATAATTTAGGACATAAATGGCATAATATTTCCAAATTTGGTGACGGTGATACCTGTGACGTTGGTCTGGTGTGATGTCATGTCCTCTTGGTGAATTCTGCCAAAGTCTAGGTAGACCTTGTAGGACCCCCGGGGAAAACACCGACGATAGGGCTCGCCGGTAGAGCTGTTCACACTTTACCAGCGTCACTTGGGTACAGCTATCAACAAACTGATGTGAAAAGTGGGACTTTTGGTACGGACATACCAAAATGGGATGTATGTGGGTTGCTTCTGAAAAACACCATCGTGGCAGTGGATCACGCCATATGTCTGACGATAAAAACGTCAACCAATATACACCGTCGTACGAAGCTAGTAAAGTGGTTAGTTCTTTTGGGTACCGGCTCGGGGAAATACCGTTGGTAGCGTCCGTTTGGCCTTTTATTGAAACATAGTGCAGGCGAATTAAATGTCCCCGTGGGTTATGCTTGACTAGTGACTGCCACTTCGTTTGCAAAGCACGGTACAGCTCCTCGTGGGTCACCAGCCACAGTGATGATTGGTGTGGAGACGTGATCAGTAGTTTTGACCAAATGTTAGCCACCATCTGTGACGTGCGTTCTAAAGGACAAACATATCGCAAGTCTACACACCACCGACCTAACCCGTTTATTACACCATTGTTCCAATGTTGGCCAAAGACTCCCAACCACCGTTTAACACTCTTACCTACCAACTGACCGCCACTACAAGCAGTGTAGTCATCCTCGGTCAATTTTTTAGCATAGTCAGCTACGGCGACCAGAAACTCCTCGCGTTTATCACACCACCACTGTCCTTCCACAAAGCCCACCAATAAAACCACCCAAGGGTCATTTTCACCCGCAAACAACCGGGTACACACCGAATAATTCCTAAACCCCATCTGAATGACTTTTTTCGCCCCATATTCTACTCCCAATTTGACCAATTCCACGGGTGAGTCCATCATACCCGGAAACCACACTCTAAATATGTAGTCTCCTTTCCCATGGTCGATCAAGGTCCGCAATAAACTCAAGAAAAGTATTGCCGTATAGTATTCAAATCTGTCTGGCGGCTGAATCGTTAACGTACCGTCCAGAGGGTCTGGTTTGACGAATATGGGTAAATGATGCCGATAAGCCAACTGGGCCGCTTGCCACAAGATCCGAGGTACGGTGAAGAATCCGGTTAGTGGATACACGAGCATTAATTGCCCAAGGGACCACCCATCCAACCGGTACCCCGTACCGTTGATCGAGGCCCAAAATTTCGGGGATGATTCTATTTCATCTGTCGATGCTACAGGGCTTCTCGGATCATTCGGTAAGGTATTGTAAATGTTTACACGAATCCATAGTTTCTGACGGGGTTTACGCAACGTCACAAACCGGTAATACCCCAAGCGATTGTTAAACGGCGACACGTGAAACCGTCGAGGTATATCATGGGTGGCTACATGGGTTGGTTTACCTGTGGATTGTTGATAGTCCAGTACATACATGTCACCTTCTCCAAAAGTGTTTCGAACCTCTAGCACCAAGTAACGTAACGTCATACCGTTTGGTTCCGAACGCGGGTTGGAAAAAGTACGGATGATTCTTCCCGGATAGGATTCGTAGCAAAAGTACATCGACAATGGGTTAAACCCATATCCTAACACACGGGGAGTGGCAACGTAAATCATCCGAATTAACCCGCGAGTACAATACCCACGGTGTCGTAATCGCCGTCGGACATTCTGCGCTACTGATCGGTTAGGCTGGACAGGAAGGAAGGGTTTCCCCACCAGGCAGTCTTTGGACCACAACGAAAATAACCCCCACTGGTCGAATGTCACCAAACGCCACGTTTCCCACCACGGTTTAGGCTTACATTGGTATCTCCGTGAAGTTACATCCAGTCGGTCCAGCGGAACGCTGAGGTAAAATAACGGATAAGTAAACTGATGGTGCACGGGACGAAGTCGGCAGTGACGGGTGACTGTGAAATACACTCCTATTCCATCCGTCCTGGACAAGTGCCATGGAATAAAATATTTTCGTTGCAGTTTTCCACCAGTTTTCCAAAGGAGCACCAACAAGATTAAACCAAAAGTCCAATCGACAAGGTTTATGGACCAAGTAGGGCTTTCCATAATCAGATATGCAGTTCAATCGCGTTTGTATAAATGTCTAAAAGCACTTTGCTTTTAAATAAAAGGAACATATGGAATAGTGCCATCACCGTTCAGCATCGTATGTGCGTCCGTGTCGTACGACCCGTTTACCAGCAGGACATGTTTTGGGTTCCGTTTTCAGAAGTGCATATTTTATTTTACTTAAGAAAGGATTGATGCGATGACAAAAATGAAACGCAAGGAACTACAGCGAAAATGCAGCTTTGAACTGTACACCACACTACCAACATGAAACCCCAGGGGTGTTTTAATTCTTGTACCCCATCCGAAAAACAAAATCATGCATAAACTGTGTCATACTGGGTCATTTTGCAAGTCAGGGGTGGTCACACCGGAATTACCCATTGTATTAATGCTGAACTAGCAGCCAGTTAAAAGGCAACACCAACTTTCTCAAGAACACTGCTGTAAAAGAAGTTTCTTGAAATTCTAATTAAAGTTTTCCCTATGTATTGGGTTCGGGTAAAATTCACTCAAGCTGTAAAAGTCCATTAGCTTGGCCTAGCATGACACAATGTTGATATGGCGAAATTGCAAGGAGAAGAGTAGAAATGGGTATTCTGGGTGGAAAGGGAAAGTGCTGTAGACCAGGAGGTAGTATATCAAGTACCAAGTTGAATTAGATAATCCCAGAGTCGAGGATGCACCAGCAGCTTGGTCTAACAATACCATAAAGAGCCAGAGAAATTTATATTAAAACTACACAGTTTGCTTTGGTTAGCGTTTTTAACTTGTCACTTCGTGAATGTTGACTACCTATCTGTCCTTGTAGGTTAACCCTCTATGTTGCTACTCACGTTTACACTATCCTTATGGTCCTTGCTACACAAATCTTCCTTTAGCCTCATGTCAGTCTTAGTTTCTAGATCAAGTCACATCTCGGTTCCGCTTTATCTGTAATATTCATTTGAGCTAATGGCCAAGACTCTAATGCGGTCTATGCTGCTTATCATCACTTTTCTCCTCACCACAAACTCATGCCAACCTTTCTCGCCACCTTTGTTTTACCTACTACGTGTGATAGCACGTTTTTACTATTACAACAACTTGTGATATATATGTGCTACCCAGCTATGTTTACCAGCCCACATTACTACACCTCAGCCCAGTAATTTTCATAAGTGCTACGGTACTTATGTGGGTCAAGAAGATTAACAGTGCCATCATTCACCCGAGTCAAAATATGTTAGCTCAAGAATATGCATACAAATGATATGATGCTGTAGGTAAAGAGTTAGATCCTGGTTACAATACTAGCTTTCCAAGTTGGTCACAAGTACGACCAAACGATGAACACATACAAAGCTAGGGTAAGTAACTTGAAGCAAAAAAAATATGAAAGTCTTGATACTTATGGACACATCAGTTATGATGATAACCTTAACGGTGATAGAAATCAGCTCCTTCCCATGGTTTGCCACCCAGCCACGGTTATATGCTTGTATATTGGTCGAGGTGGGAGTTCTTTCTGACCATCCAATTTACGAGACAGACTTGGTAATACAACTTCCTTTGAAGTGCCCATGTATTCTACAGTACATAGGATGGAGTCGCTGGGGTCGCCTTATTCACCCATAAAAAGTGTTGACATCTCTCCGCAGTAGCTATGGTGGCATGGGAAGCGGGAAAGACCATGTTGGACAGCTGATAAGTTTTATGGACACTCTGCACAAAGTGGGTGCGATCAGCAAATGGAGCTCGGGAGTGAATGGGTCCTACAGGTGAGTGTGCAAATCGAACGCAATGTCCTAAGTCACAAAACATGTTCATTATTGGTGGATTAGCATCGATAGAGAAGATTTCCCACATAGTAGGTGGAGAAGTCAGCGAATGAAAATAGAGTGATGAATGCACTACTACCAAACATGTGCTGAGAGTAGCCAACCATTGGGAAATACTTCAAATGACATTCCCTTTGTTAGACCACTGGTAGAGGACAATCAATGGTTTCTCTCAAACTTCTATTCCAACGAATGATCGCTGTAATCCGAAAACAATCAAGGCGTAATGACTGGTTGACGACAAGTTGATACCTCTTAGTTTCGAGTAGTGCAATTTAGACCACCCATCAGGACACTTCCAAACGTATTACAGCATCTATTCCTATGAGAGCCTAGGCTGTTTCCTATGGTGAAAAGTCGAAAAATTACACTTAGGTATCCGTAATTTTTTTGAAGATTGAAACATGTCCCAGTAAAAAAATTGCTTTGCAAGGAGTGGGGGGGGGACTAATGCTAGTATTGTTATTTGTCAATGTAATGCCCAAACAAGAACTTAGACAACTGCTTTCAACAGTAGACCAGTCTAGAAAAATAACACCAGCAAAGTCAAAATTGTCATAGTCATTTTCCATTTTAGTGTGTGAAATTTATAGTATTGAGTTATTCATGAAATGAGTGATCGCATAATTGCTAAGAGTAAGCCATAATACAGGTTGTTTGAAGAATTACATTAGCGAATAACAAACAAAACCAAACTAGAATTGATACGCTACGGCAGAAACCAGGGTGAAGCCCGTCGCAATCGAAAAAGGGATAACGTTCAAGGCATTATTGGTCTCCACTTCCCCGGATCCGGCTGTCGCACTGGACATATGAATTGGAGGCCCACCCACCCTACTGGGGGCAATGACAACGCCGTCGACAATATTGGTATTGTTATTACTAGGAGTTTGTTCTAATTTTTTCAGGTACTCTTCTACCTCGCCCGATGGATAATTAGCAGAATCCGCATGTTCGTCTTTATATTTCTGAATACAAGGCTTAAACTCTGAAGGATTTCCCTCTTCCATTTTTCGGCAACCCGCAAGTCATTCCTCCTGGGCATCATGATCCTTCTCGGAGAACACGTCACATTTAATCATTCAGTTGGCCGGTACAATGCAGGATTCTTGGGCAGTTAGGCAGTCCAAGAGCTGCTCGGGAAGCTCGGCGACAGTAATACGCCCACAAAAGGCGATGGAAATGATGACTAGCAGTGTCCAATGCATGACTGACGAAATACAACACAATGCTGGTACAGCAATTGACATAAATATGCAAGTGAAGTGAACAACACAACTAAGAGAAAGGTAGTGGAATCTGGGTTGACTGCTACCCATAGAACAGTGAATGTGCAAATATTGGCAAATCCTCGAGTATGTGGGAATGACCTCCCCTCTAACCATCTCAAGGATGTAATGGTGCAAAATTTTATTATCCTACCTATCCGAGGAAAGGTCAGAGCCAGCAAAAGCACTTGATTGACTTGGGCTGGTAAGTCCATTTTTCTTTATTCCAGTAATGTGCTTTGGCTATTTTTGTGATGCTGAGGGTTGGTGATCACATTCATTCGCGCAGCCAATATCTTGAACCACGAGCACCACCAAAAATATGATAAAAAGAGCTTGGAACCCTGCCGAATTTCATATTCAAACTCTTCCAGCACCTATATCTTTTTTTTGGGCAATTTATATCGCTATTTACCATAGTAGGTAATTTATACTCTCCTTTTTTTATATTTCGAGTTATCCTGTAAACGTTTTTAATCCGACTTCACCATGACTTTCAAACTCTTTAGCGTGGTCGTCCTCGCAACCCTTAGCACTATTGTTACTGCTGAACTGCCTAGTGATGTCAAAGACTGCCTGAATAAATGTATTACTGAAGACAGAACCGACAGCTGCGCTGCGGATTGTATCGGTACTACCGTGGAAGTTATGGGGAAACTAGATAAGTGTGATAGGAACTGCTATGAGGAGAACCACGGCGACGGGGATGCAGAACTTGTATGTGAGCAGGCTTGCGAGTCTGATTTTGATAAGGAAAGTAAATATTCTTACCAAGATATTCTTGCTGGCATCGATGAAATTCATACTGGTACGTCTGATGCTAAAAATGAGTCGTCGTCCTCGGACAAGAACGGCGTAGAAAGCGATACTGTTCAGTCCAGCAAAACCGCTACCGAGTCCGCTACTAAATCTACTACCAAGTCCAGTAGCACCACTAGCACCAATGCCGATGATGATGATACTGCCGACAGTGATAACGGCGCGAGCACCACTGCATCCTTCATGGGTTCCGTAGGTCTTAGTGTCGCTGTAATTGCCTACCAGTTTTCTTAATTTTATTTCTTTTCAGATATACTCCCATGTGAAACTACATCACCTAGTAATGCAGGCACGGAATCTTTGATAGACTGTTATTCCTTCTCTCGGACTGGGGAAGGTCCTTTTAATGTTATAATAAATATAAATCACGTGTCAGTGGTTTATTTAAATCACCACATAGTCCTAAAAATGAGGAGGAGATTTGGCGATTCGAGACAAATTATTAAAGTAAGCTCCAGTTAGGTCTAGTAGTATTCTGTGGAAAGCAGTAATACAGGCGTAGTTCATACCCTAGGCCTGGTCAGTGCATTTGAAGTGCGTTCAAGGGCTAACCAATGCATGCGGTTCATAGGTACTCGATGGTCACTCACAATGAAGGAGGGTAGCGTACTAATGATTAAATTCCTACACCTTCAGCTGTAATGATCTACAGATTATAATTGAATCAAATTAAGTTCATTGAAACCAATAACTGATATCAGTTCTCAGCTCTCAGTAATAACAGGAACATAAGTGTGATAAAATAGGGTCTAACATATAAATGATACGAATCAACTAACATCAGTAGTTCATAATTTTGTATTGTGTAGTTAGGAACTATGATTGAAAATCAGAATCCCCATCCTGAGTGAAGCATTTATACATTAATAAAAGCAAATATATTTTCGAATGTATAAAATTGATAATTTATTGAAAATCCATAAATGGGCAAACTCACACCGAACCAATTGCTGGAGTTCAGGTATAACGGTATGCTATCATAAACTTCAACAAGCTAACTCAATAATATAACTGGTAAACAACACCAACCATTTTCTCATCGAAATATTTCACCAATCATCAATGTGTCATAAAATATTATATCGCGTAAATATAGCGTTAGTTGTCCTCTCAAACTGGTCTTGTGTCGGCAATTTAATGACAAATTCAACGTATACATTGTATGCGTGGACAGTTTATTTTATACTTGACTGGTGATACACCACCAGGGAGTTCAATATAGGATGATTAATCGGT
>JANBPY010000266.1:0-12690 GCA_027577015.1 Dispira parvispora
TAAACAAGAGGTAGTGTACATTATCGTATCATTGGGTTTACTAGTTAGTACACTTCTGATAACTGAGTAAGCAATCTGTCGAAAACAAACCTGTCACTCGCAACCATGTCCTTGTGGGGATAGGGGAGAGATGTCTGTTGCTGAAATAATAGCATGTTTAAGCAGCAGCTGCTCATCCCCCCCTCTTCACCACTGGATTTCATTTCCTGCGCAGGTGTTTTACATGTGAACTAAAAGGGTTGGAGTGATCTACCAGACTTTCTACTTACCTTTCCAGCTGCCTCGGACAATTCCAAAGACATGGGTTTCCCCGTAGTGTCTAGCTTTTCCCGTACTATTGTAGTGACCCACCGGGGGTTGAGTTGAGCGTAGTTCTTCAAATGGCATTGGGCCATTGGGGGTTGCTGTACTCGTCTTGGCCATGTCGACCGTAATCTTGTGTGGTATAAACGACCCTGGGCACGGATGGCAGCTATGGGTAAAGCTTTTGGTATACGTATAATAGGATGCATATTAATAAAATTGACGAAAATGCTACTCTTGTCGCAGAATAATACTTGAATGGTAATAAATCGGCGTAAATGACAAACGTTTATCTTAGGAAAGCTTTATCAGTCACCCGAAAATTTAACCCACCCTAATTTTGGGTGTACCACTGATTTTGTTCAGTGGTGGATTTTTTCACCCTGCCGCAGGGTATAGATACAGAGCAATAGTTACGCACGAGTGATTACAGTGGTGCCCCCAACCATCCTCAAATGTCCTTGGTACCGACCACACGAATGGGAGTATGATTTCTAGACTAAGTCGTGATTGGTTAACGTTGCGTAAGACGTAATGCACAGGCCAGCTTCATTATGAGTACAATTCACTCACTCTCTTTCAGCACTCTGGCATGACCTAATCAAGAACTACATAAACCAGCGCAAAAAACTCGACTAGGACTCACACTTGGGTCATAAGTGAAGAACGCATGTCCAAGCACATTGACCTTTATCTATCCTCCACTGTCATCATACCGTGATCGTCTGCCACTTGGGTAATGTTTTTCCCCTTAATGTTGGAGTATTACGTTTAAGCAACTGATGTTTTAATATGTAATAGTGTGTTATCACTTTCGCATTTGCAAGTACAATAAAGACGGAGTTTAGCTTATTGATGGCAGCTCACTTGTCGGACGGTAATTCTGGTAAAGGCCCATCGGGTCCAAGCTAGTTCTCTCCATTGGACTCGGACATATTTTTCTACGAAAGACATGAGTTAGCGGATCAAACCCCCGGTTGGACATTTGACCTTTAATAAAATATGAATACCCGTGTTAAAAGCACGCAGTGTAAGTGATATAAGTTTTACATGCCCGATCATGTTCTGAATGTAGAAAACAGTTAAATAATGATATGCTGATATGCACTATAATCGAGATATAGTGAAATGTAAACGAAATAAAAGGTATTTAACGATCGGTAGCAAACTGTGGGGTAATGTTATGCACCCACAGGTAAAGTTCTAATCGATTTTTTTCCGATAGATCAGTTACTGACGGGTCCTCTCTTGGTGACGAGTCAGGAGGAGGTAACTCTGTGTGTGGCCACTCTGGGTACTGCTGTCGGATATGCTCAAGGTCCCGTTGCGTTCCGTGATGGGCATAGTACATTCGCACCAAATCTTTCACTGCCTGCTCCCGGCTCTCGTCGTACTGAGCCTCGTTGACCGTAAAGGCCACCAACGAGGCCAGTCGGTCATTACGTATAAGGTAGTGTACGAACGGGGCGACGTGGCGTGTGGGTGCTACTTCACGGTACCACTGCTGTTGGTCAAGATGATTGTATAAGATGGCTAAAATCGGCGTGGCATCAAACAACGATGAATCAGTGCAATTTTGCTCGGGGTCATTTTGGCGCGGATGGAAATAGTCTAAAAACTCCAGCACCTGTGACGGAGAGCATGTAGCCAAACGGGCCGACACGGCTAAACCGAGCTGACTCCCCTCCGGCAGTGTAGTCATGATCCGTAACAACCATTCCAAAGGGGCACGTTCCGCCACTCTGGTCACCAGGTGATCCATAGGCAGTAGCTCAGGGTAGGGAAATTTGAGACAAAACGCCAGGGCCTTATCTAGCACCCCGAGGGACAATAGTCCTTCCGAAGAAGTCCTAGTTTCTAGCGCCGAGCACATCAGGCCTACTGTGGTGTCCATCCAGATGTTGGCCAAGGAACCGATGGCCGCTAACCGGGGTACACTGGCAATGGCCGGGAGAACCCGAGCGAGGTAGGCGAACATCTGGTGAAAGGTCAGTTGCTGTAATACGCTTTCCAACAGGGTACCATCATGAATCTCATAGTCCAGACACAGGTTACATACCAATTGGGCAGTTTTGGGCAGGGAGTGGTAGTTGACCCAAAGGGAACGGGTAAGTGCGTCCTTGCGACTGCTAATAAAGTCGCTGATGGATTGGGTAATCTGTAGAGACTCAAAATCCCCAAGATATACTAAAGCCATTAGGTACTCCTTGACCTGGTCGTAATTTTGGATGGGGTTAATATCAGTCGGGGAAGCAACCTGGAAAAGTACACTCAGCGCCCGCACCCGGTTGAGGGACGATACCTTGGACGATTTTTCCTTGTAGGCAAACTCCAATAGCCGCAGTACGCTGCTCTGGACACTAAAACAGCGTAGCATGTAGAGGATCACCCGTTGGATGCAACGCTCACTGGGGTCGACTTGGTCCAGCAGACTCATTTGGTAAAGAGTGGAGGGTAGAAAATCCGCCTCCGCTTCCTTGGAAAATTTCACAGGTCGCTGCAACCACACGGTGAGGAGGTGGTCGCGGAATTTGTCGATATCGATATCGTGCCGGGTAGCAATATCTGCCACTAAAGAATGAATATCAAATTTGCAAGTTTTCATCAGCGCCGCTTCGCTTTGCTCCTCGTACAGGGTTTGTAGCAGCCGCAGGGGGTCACCAATCAGGGGCGTATACTGGTCTAGACCTCGCTCCACGAGTTGACACTCGGTATCCGTCGTTAGATAATATTCCCGAAGTTTGGTAACCGCTGTTTCGGCACGCTCTGCCTCGGCCCCGACGACGTTTCCGCCTTGTCTACCCACGTGCTTGTGATACACACGCTCGGATAGTTGGTAAGCCGTTCGTAACGCATGTAATTTTTCGGGTCCTACAGGCAGGGCATCCGCCACGTATTTGGCTACGCTAATGGCCACTTCGTAATTACGGATTCGTAAAATAATGTTTTTGATATCCGCGAAATTTAGTGGTATGAAATCGGGCCGGGCAGGGAATCGATGGGAGGAATCGTGTGGGGTACTGTTACTACCGGTGGTACGTGATTCACCAACAGTTGGATAAGCCTGTTTCATCCTGTTTAGCATTTCATAGGCTACATGGGTGTAAATATCGTCCGCGGGAATTCCCAACGGAATGGCCAAAGGAAGTAATCGGGGTATGGTACTCTCGTGCAATTCCGCCCGTAGCACTTCCCACGAGTGGGCCATTAGAGCGTGGAATGGTAGGCGCTTGTTGGCTAACGGGAAATGCCTCAATAAATAATCCTGCTCCGGTTCAGAGTCGCCAACCGGTTCGCCATCCAGGACGAGAGATGGGTCATAGGTTGTTTGGTAAGCTTCCACCAATTCATCCAAGAGGGGCGGGTGCATTCGTGTATAGCTCTGGAGAGTTTCTAAAACGATGACACCTTTCCGAGCGTATTCGTCGGCATTGTTGGCCTGGAGGTATTCCAGAACTAAACGTAACCTTTCATAGTCGTAAGGGGAAAGCCGAGGAAGTACCGTGGTCGACAAAAGGTCCAGCAGGCGTTCGGAATGAGTGATTTGTTGACTGGCCACCATAAACTGGGTCCGGGTATCTTCGTCTGAATACAGCTTTGATCCTAGAGGTGATAAAAGAAGCACCCTCAGGTACTGCAGCAGGACCATGTCCTCCTCCAGTTGGTAAGCGCTGGCAAACTCGAGGGCAGTGGGCAAATCCAGTTGGGTTTTCAACAATAAAGGGGCGAGCAGACTGTAGTGGTGTTCGAATCGCTTCTCCGGGTTGAGGTTAGTACTCGAGGAAAAGAGACGTCGTTCAAAGGGTATCTGTAGCAAGTTCAATTGCTGCCACCAGCGTGCGTTGGCCGCCAGTTCCTGGCAAGAAACCAGAATCGACCGCTGCCGCCAAACCAGTGCATACGCAATCCCCACTGAAGCACAACGTATCGCACGGGTATAATCGTCCGTGGTATTCTGCACACTATTACGAAACATGGTGTGGCCCGTTTCCAACGGTAGCAGCGTCAGGTACCCTAGCGCCAAGGGTAGATCTACCCTGGGGGTGCTAAAGACGTGGGGTAAAAGCTGAGTTGCCAAGTTATGCAATTGTTGCGGGGCCACCAGTTGGCGCCAGTGGTCATCCAAGCTGGAGTCCAAATCAGGTAGTAACAAGTCCAGTGTTTGGGCGTGGTCCGCCCGACTAACGTACGCCAAGGCCTTACAGTGCAGGCGAGTATGATAAGCAAAGGCCTGGTGGAGTAGTCGGATTGCCAGTCCCAGGTGGCGGTGTTGGTGCAAAAATTGGCAAAATCTGTCCATGCTGACCACGACGGGGGTCTCCATTGTGGCCGCGGTACCTTTTCCGGCTGATTTACTGCTGATTGGATTCAAGGGAGCATGGGTAAGTAACTGGTCCAAGGACGACTTGTGTATACTGATATCACGCACCACGGCTAGGGCATTGGTCAACGCTTCCTCGGTGTTCAGCACTAGTCCACGTTCACAAAAATTATCAGCGAATAGGTCCCGACCAAACTGGGGTTCGGTTACAATGGGTGGGCGATGGGGGTACCGGATCGTAGAAGCGGAGACTGGGTATAGATTCGTTGCACCTATTCCATTCCCAGGGGATTTCCCCGTGGAGCTGGACGTGGATGATACGGCAAAGGGGTTATTAGTCGACATGGTGAAGCTCGAGGAGCCAGGTACAGCGGTAGATGCCCCCAGCCCTGCTAAAAATGGAGAGCTGGAGGTAAAAGGTGAAGCGCTCGCCGGTCTCTGACTTGCTGACTGGGTAATTTGTTGGTAAGTGCCGTGCTCAGTTTCCTGAAACACGTCCATCAGCAACTGCCACGAATGGCATTCGTCCAGGCAATCGGGCAGCTGTTCGGCGTTGCAGCCCCAAGTGGTTTGTCGCACGATTTGACAAATCCGCTCTACGATGTGGCGACAATTGGTGCGGGAATCCTCGTCCAAGAGATAATGGGGGTTATCAGCCAATGTCTGGGCCATACGTTGGGCAATCGACCGTAGCACAGGGCCCATCCGTTCCTGGTCCTCTTGTTGCGCCAGCTCATGGCAAAGATTGAGGGCCACCGACAGGTGACCACTGATCACTGCTTGTTCGGCCAGGAGAGCCTTGACCACTGGTAAATCGCAGTGGAGCATCTGGGCGAGCTTTTGCACCCAGCCATAGTAGGCAGTGGGGTCCAATTCAGTCATGCGTTCCCGGGCTTCGCGTATCCGATATCCCAGTAAAATCCGGGCCGTGTGTCGTTTGGCATCCTCTGTCGCTACATCGCTTATGGTCAGACAATAGTTGAACTCGTGGAATACGTCGTGTAGAATTTGGAATTGCTCGCCACGGGCGGTCAAGTCGGGGATGCGTAGCATGTCTTCGTCAACCAAGCCAGTGGTGGACAACGAAAGGGGGCTATCCGAAAAAAACGAGGCCACAAACTGAGTAATGGCCCCACCCATCTCAACCCAGCGGGTAAATCGTTGTTGTATAGCAGGGGATACAGAAGAATAAGTCACCTCGGTTTGGGTCTGTTTGGATTCCTCCAACTCGTCCACCAACCAGCCCAGGACGTGGTGGCTAATAAATACCATGCGTCGTACCTTAATATCTAACCCTTCGTCGACCATTCTGTCACCCTCGGCCGCTACAACAGCGGCGGGCAAAGAGGATGTTTTGCCTTGAGTGACCATGGACGCCAGAAGGGACCGTACCTGGTCGGCTGTGCCCCGATTCACCAATGTCTGCAGGCGCAATAAGTAAGCCTCAGACGCATGTAGATGGTGATAAGCCCGGACTACTTGTAACGCGTCGCTCATCGCCGTAGGAATATCCACTTGACTGGTGATGTACTGCACAAGACTTTTGGCAAGAGACATATTCGAAATGTTAAAGGTCTTGATGCCATACGTTAGAAGCATTTTACGCAAGCGCATCAAACGGTACTGTTCCCGAATTTCGTCCCCCTGGCGCAAATCGTGGACTAGTTCCAAAGTATCTCGAACTACTTGGTCTACATCAGCACTCCACGGGATCGGCGTCCTCCGCATCAGCTCCAATACAACCTTGAGCTTGGCGTCGGTTCGATCAATGTGGTTTAGTACTACCAGGGCCCGCGATTCCCAAGGTGCTCCCGCCAAAAGGGTACCACCTTGGTCCATCGCACCTAGGCAATATTCCACCAAGATTTCGTTAGGGTCCAGAGCATGACGCTGGGCATAGGGCAGTAGGCGGTGCTGGATGGCATCGGGAAGGAGCTCTGCGCTTGCTATCCGATCCAATAACTCCACCGCAATGGCACTAGGCGAACGTTCCCCATACTCTTGTAAACTCAAGCAATAGTGGTGAGTGTCCCACAGGTAGCAGAGATCTTCCAACTGGTCAAGAAGGGAACTTGGATTCTCCAGTGTCACAGCAGTTTCGGCAGAGGTACCCTCGTGTGGTCCGGAGAGTAATAGGTTATTGCCACCCAAACGGAGCAAAGTATGGGTGGTGAATGTACCAGGGGTAAAGAAGTCATTCCCTGCCGATGAAGGTTTACCAGTGGTGGCTACAGAGGGCTGTAGGGCTTGGACCAACGTTAGTGCCTGGTGGGGTCGCTGATCTCGCATTTCCAGGATCATTGCTCTCTCTTCTACCCAGCTATGCAAAGTGCGACGCAAGACCTGGGAATCCAGGGCGGGAAGAAATTCCAACCGGAGCCATTCGGCAAGTTGGTGTACACCACAGGTATCGGGTACGGCGGTAAGAATTTCCGATAACTGGGCGACTATGGTAGGCTCATTTTGGTGACGTCCCCAAATGGTCATGGCCGCATTGTAATGCCCCTGGGTTAAATACGTTTTCATCTCGGTGGCTAAATCACACACCCGAAACCGGTGCCAAGTGATGGGATGAAACCATACCCGGGGTTCCCCAGACGTTTTACCATCCCCAGAAAGATCATGAACCAGACGCCAAGTACCCAACCGCCGAAGTGTGTGTTGTAGCTGGGCGTACTCCACTGACAAGTCATCCTGGACAGAAGCACGGTCGGAGATGGCAGCCTTGCCCGAGGAACTCTTGGGCAACGCCAGTTCCAGGTTTTGTCGGGCTTGATGTAAGATCCGAACAGTATCTTGATAATACACTAGGGGACACTGTTGGCAAAATTTGGCCACCAGTACCGGGTCCTTGATATGGGCGAGACTATTCACGATGGTGTCGTAGGACATGACCGTTGAAGCCTGGGCTAGCTGGTCCTGCTGGGTGGCATTCAACATAAACGTCGGTGACCACATGGATACTTCGACAGATTGCAGCCATTGTTTCATGCGCACTAGTCGGTCCATCAACCGGGCTTCGTGAACCACCACACTGTCCAGGCGATGCTGAGCAGTGAGTTCCAGCGCCTCGTCGAAACGTCGATGACGAAGTAATTGTTGCACCCGGGAAGTAGGGTCTTCGATAGTGACGGCCTGAATACAAAAAGATGTACCTTGTTCCGGCGACTGCAAAGGTGCGTAGGACGATTGACTTACCACATAGGCTACTGCGGTGGCTTTGTCACCTAAATCAGCCAGGAAAGGTAACCACGCCGTGGTGGCCATAGGGGACCGAAATACTACCGACCAGGGGGCCAACTGGATAACCTGTAACTCCCAAGCGGTCGGTTTGGGAGATTCACCCTTTGCTACATCGACCAGTGCAAGGATCTGTAGGTCACTGATACAACGCGGTGTACCAGGGAAAGTGGTGTCGGGATTCGAAATCCGGGAAGCCGAAGTAGTGGGAAGAACTATAAAATCACGGATGCCTACGTTCGGATAGCCCAGGATGGTGACCAACGTAGAGGAGTCGAGTACCAGTAGTGCTCCGGAGGAATCCAATGCCAAGAGAAACCGGCCGGCTGGATCGGCTTGGAGATGCGTCAAATGTGTCGACGGTGAGCGGCCAAGTGACGCTTTAGAGTCAAGCAAAGAGGGAACAAATATATCCACGGCTTGATCAAGCACAACGGTACGCGGGTGGGCCGAGCCGTTCTGAGGCTGGGTTTCAAAGAGTGGATACCCGAGGTAGCTTAACGCTGCTTGGCCGGTTCCCACTACCGCGAACCGTGTACTCAGCGCACTGGACAGACTGTAGCACTGTTTTGGCAATCCCAGGGCCTGTTGGACCGCACCGATACTAAAAGAAGTGGTTAAGCGATGAGTATCCACTACTTCCACCCGTAATTGGCGTCGGAGTTCGCCGATCCGTTCGATATTCTGCTGGGTCACGGCTTCTTCCAGACAGGGAAGGTCCAGCTGGTGAATACGTAAGAGATAACGTTCCAGAAACACCAAGACGATATCTTCCTGTTGTTTCTCCGCTGGACAAAATTGAATCGTTTGGAAAAATGCAGCTTGGTCCCCGAGGTTATTTACGTGCTCCGCCATTTTCGTGGCTAGCGAATCTTCCACTAACGTGGATAACGGCGCTGAGTATATCGGTTCCAGGGTGGTAAAGCTGATAAACGTAAGTGCCCCCTGACAGTCACCTACCGCAATAAACTGCTGCAAAGTGTTCACCGCCAGTTGGTCAGCTCGACAGGCAAGATGCACCGTGGAGAGGTGGGCAAGATTGGCGGTGTCGAATATATGCAGACGATCGTCAGTAGCCACGGCCAAACCCCGACTGGAGGCCACGGCGTGACAATAGACATTGCCATCAATCGTAGTGCCGGGCCCCAATGTGAGACTGGGATGCATAGTTTGTTACTTTGTGAATAATAATAGTTAAGAATAGGCTGATACTCGGCACAAGGTTGGGCAATCCGCCTTTTATAAATTCAAGTGAAATTAACCAAGGCCAAAAATAAGAAAAATGCAATACCCTGTCCAATTAAATAATAAAGGTGGTCGGTATAAAGCCCCCCGCTAAAGCTGATACCGTTACGAAATACTAAGAAGACATCCAGAGCAAATTCATAGGTAGATACTAAACTGAACTAAAGTTAACCGAGTTTTGCGGAGTATGAAAAAAAACAGCATTGCTCTATTGCCATCCTCGGAAATCTTTGTTTACAGTGATCGCAAAGATGGTTTATAGTGGCAGGACAGTAATCACCAACAAACAATACGTGGATCTCAACCGGTTGGGTACTTGAGTGTTCCTGCAATATCACTTTCTGCCCCTTCCACATCGTAAGCGTACTGACGGTTCATATTTATTTTTGTTTCCATTTTTATATCACTTCGGTTAGAAAGTTATGGCGAAAATAAACCAGGGCTGTGCTTCTGTCATAGCAATTGCATAAAATTGCGCAAGTGTAATTCCCATCATCACTTAAAGCTGGCGAGAGGTGCATCATAAATAAAAGCGTAGGTGATGTCATGTTTACAGTATAACGATATCCTGACTAGTGGAGCTCACATCGTCTTCAATAGTGATAACCGAGTCGGAGGGAACATTCGTGGCAGTCACTTTCGATTCGTCATTTTTTATCGGTTGATTTAAAGTCCCGTTATCGTAGTTCAATTTGACGGCTTTCACATTTTGGTGTTCCATAGGTTCAGATGCCGATCGTTTCGTCGCTGGTGTGGCAGGAGTGGACTTGGGGGTTGGAGTAGCATCGGCTGAAACTTTAGTAGCGTATAAAGGCATAGCAAGTTGCTTTGGATCCACCAGTTGAATCGGATCAGCAACGTCACTCTTTTCCACAATATAAAACATCAGAGGCCAGATGTTCGGTAGCGGCTCTTCAGCGCACACCGTGATCAATTTCCCGTGGGTGAGTTGGAGGTCAGCAAAGGTGCGTTCGGTGTTATCCTCAAAGTCAGGATCATACAGCAAACGGCCACTTTCCTCTACTCCCAAGTCGTCCCCCAGTTGCACCACGTCGGCATGCTGGCGGACTAGCTTCAAAAGATCGTCCAAGGTAGCCCGGGCAACGTCTACCGCGATTTCCACATAACGAACAGAACAGGTACCACAGTTCTTGGAAGGCCGAGCCAGCGTTTCATTGTAAAAAAGACGGGGACGGGTGGTCCCCTGGGCTAAATAAGTGGTCTTGCACAAGTCCCACCGATTTTCTAAAACGTGACGGGCCTGCATTGTAATCAATCCGGCAATGATGGCATTGGTCGTAGCAATCGCCGGAATGATGTTCCCCGCCATGGCCTTGACGTCGAATCGGGATTTACCCTCGATGTGAAATACCAAACTCCGCAAGTTTGCCGTCGCGGTAACAAAATCCAGGATGTCATTATCGTCTTTGTCGAATGTCAGACCCCGATTCATAGTGGATCCCCCGGTGGACTCCTCGCTTTGAATGTTTTGGTAACGTTTAGCTAGGTGACGGCTGCTGGTTACGAATTTAACGATACACTCCGTGACGGACCACACCTGTTGGTCCTTAGCGTGACACTTTTCTATATCTTCAAGGACCTGTGGATAATCGTCAAAATTTAAAGGTATAGGGCGTTGACGAGTGGCCCACATTTCATCCATGGTAAGCAGACGATTTATATCATCCCCAAATACCTTTTGAAAGACCCGTTTCGCGAAATCATCGGATTGCATATCACCACGAAGACGCTTCAGCGACAAATTTTCCTTGTGCAACGCTTCCAATTCACTCGGATTATCTGCAGTGGAAGCTGCTGCAATAGCACCGATCGACTCCACTTCCTCGTCTTCCTGGCTCACCGCTCCGAACAACTGATTAAACAGGTAATCCTTGGCCCAAACGATACAATGAATTGGGGCACTAGGTGTACTGCGGATAGTGCAAATGGGGAACGTCTGCGGTGTGGGTTTGGGATGACAGTCAAAACATTCGGTGCGACCGCGCTGAATCACGGTTACTTGACCTAGGTATCCCGCTGTACCGGATTCGACTAAGGGACGGTCGGCAATCAAACACATGCGGTTGACATACCGCCGGGCTTCCAAATTGTCGAGGGCATTGAGCACCAAATCGAACTGGCGAAACCAGGGGACGTCGAATCGGGGATTTTTAATATTGTCGTGGTGGGCGGTTACTTGGGCTTGAGAGTTGAACCGACGCACGGCTTTGGCGGCTACTACTGCCTTGGGCTGACCAATGTGTTGCTTTTGGAATAAGAATTGACGGTTGAGATTTGACAGGTCAATGGTATCCAAGTCAACCAAATCCACGTTGAGAAATCCACATAGGACCAAGTTCTTTAACAGTTCACAGCCAATGCCGCCGGCTCCAACCATCAGTACACGACTGGAAGGTGGTTTGACCTGGGTAGTTGTTGAATCCGGAGGAGTGCGAGTCATGGCAGTACCACATAAAACAAGGGCAATACCTGACTTGCATAAAAATATAAAAAAATAAGGAGTGACTAGCAAAAGTAAACTATGAAAAGGGTAAATTATGTGCCTACAAGGTTTATACTAGCATTATGAAAACCCAGTAAACGAACCACGATACTTCACAAAAGAATTTGCGCGTGGTTAAAATATTATTCTGCACTACCAAGGCTACGGATTAGCTTTGCAGTGAATAGCCAACATGCTTCCACTGCAGCGAATACACTATTTGTGGTGCCACACGAAAGTGGTTAGCATTGATGAGCACGCAATAGCGAGATTAGTAGTGGCTTGTATGAGAAAATTATATAGATCACTGCAGCGAGTTTGTCGCCTCTGGCAGTACTTGTCCAGAGACCCACCTGGATAATTTTACTGGGATCTTGCTCAGTGTCACTAGCAAAGAGTGGTCATATCATGTATTGTTGGCCTGTCTGGGTGTTAAATTGCCAACCACAAATGCGTGTCACGCTTGTACTTTTGCATTATTATTTTCTTACTTGCATGCGTATGTTCTCCCACTCCAATCGCTTTTTCAAAGCGCGGCACTTTTTATATCTTTGATTACACAAATCCCTTTTCAAAATACGGTAAATGATAAAATTGAATGGAAAAAGATATGCTGTTCGTTGGTGTAAGGCATAAGCAAAAATACTTCCGCCTTTAGTTACGCGGCAATTCTAGCCATTACAATGAATCACACCAGAATACACTGCAAAAACTTGATCAGATTTAACTCACATCAAAAATAAACTCGTGATGAAATACTTTTTGCATGTTTTCAAAATGGCCACATTATCCAACAAATGGTTATTTTTGTTGCAACAGTATCGAGATAAATCCGCCGGATCCGAATGGGTCTCGCTCATAACCCTACAGTTATGGTTGATTCATTGTCACTTCAAATCGCTATTAATATTATTTTAAAAAAGTCACTCAAATAGCAACTGCTTTAAACGATACTCAAACATTTAAAATAAACATCCAATACCTATCCCCAGTTCATTGCGGTACTGCTCGCACTAGATCCTGAGATTAGTTTACGGAAACGAGAGCTATTGATCCATAGGCAAGTATTTACGATGAT